>JAREIK010000281.1:0-68969 GCA_029783825.1 Sapria himalayana | reverse complement strand
CTCCCCGTCATGCTTTTCTACAAGGCTCGTGTAAGTCGCTCCCATGCCCATCACCTACACAAAATTCCTCATCATTACTAGTGAAAACAATTTAAATTCTCAAATTTGCAGAACAGAATCTGCACATAGCTCTACTTGGAAATAATTTTGGGCACTCGGGGGTTAAAATTTGCTTAAACTTTTTTCATATAACTTATTCCCCTAGAAGTCTATTTTACTGATAATTTTGAATCACTAAATTTGGATGAGTGAAACTCCACTTATGACCAAAACATTACAACCATACTCAGAACCGAGCAAAATCAGTGAGCTACATGAGTTCACCTTTCAGTCCATATTTTGGAGCCTTAGAGCTACAATTTGCTCTTGGTCCCTTCTATACATTTTTAGCCCTATCTCTTATGGTTCTTTACCAATTGGAATCAATTTTTTGGATGATTCTAACTTAATTTATAGCAATGACAAAACAGGGGTTTTACAAAAATTTTGACATCAATTCCTTCAAAAACTGAACATTCTCCTTTGTTTCTTTTTTTTTTCATGCTCAAACTTGGTTTCAAACCCTCTAAATTTCAGAGCTTATTTACTGTCTAATATGGTCATAATACACACATAAACATTACTTGTTCATTTGAACACTAACAATTCACTCAAAACTTTCATCAACTAGGTTGTATGTGTGAAAAACAAATTTTCGTTTCAATGATTCTCAAGCCTATAACAGCCCATAAATCAAACCCTAATCTACCATTTAAACCCATAAACACATCCTCTAAGGTTATATGTCAATCACTTAGGTTTTGATACCATTTCTAGTGCAAAACCCCCAACAACATACAACAAAATTATGCAAAACAAAATTCAGCAATACTGCTGGAAATTCCAGCAAAGAAAAGGGAGAATGAGCCAATTTCTTACTTGGTTCATGACTTAGAGAGTTGAGAGGGACTTGGGAGAGGGTTCAAAGAGAAGATTTGAGGCTTGGATGGGCTGGAAAGGGGCTGTCTTCATCTTCTTCTTCCTTGCTCTTCTTTCCTCTATTCTCCTCCCTCTACGATTTTTCCCTAACCAAATGAGACCAAAATCTGATTTTGGTTTGTCTCATGGCTATTTATAGCCACAAAATTTTCCAATTTTCAAATTGGCCCTTAATTTTTTTTATATTGAAATTGTAACTTGTTTTATTTTTATTATGGCTCATCTCTACTTGTTTTATAACTTACATGTCCTTTATGGTCTATTACAATGGTACCCTTGTACTAGCACCAAAATTCCGGGTTCCGTAATTTATTATTTCCTAATTTCATCTACAAAATATTGCATTGGGACACTTAGTGCTCTTATACGCCCCTACAGCATCATTACTGTATACTCTCTCGGAACGGGGTGTTATTACTAATCGTCAACCTTAATTATATAATTCTCTAATACCATGAGATTTAATTAATCTAATGTAGAGATTTATTTTACGTTTCTAATCCATCTTTTAACACTAAGAGATTTTTAGATATAAACTAGGGGTTTACAGATAGATAGATACTAAGATAGATATGTAGATAGACAGATACAAAGATAATATGAGATAGATAGATAGACATATATACATATAGACATATTGACATATAGATAGATAGATCATATATAGAAAGATTGATGGAAATATAGACAGATAGGCATATACACATATATATAAATAGATAGATATACTAATAGTTAGATAGATAAATAGGTATACAGATAGATATATAGATAGATAGATAGAGAGAGATTAATAGATAGAGAGATAGACAGACAGACAGATAGATATATAGACACATAGAAACATAGAGAGATAAACAAAGTGACATATAGAGGGACCGACAGATATAAAGGTAGATAGATATATAGATAGATAGATATACAACCATATGACAGATTGTTAAAAAGATAGACAAATAGACAAATATTTAGATAGACACTTAGAGATATAAATTGACAGATAGATAAATATATAGATAGACAATTAATAGTTATAAAATTAGATAGATAGACAGATAGACATATATATATATATAGATATATAAATTGATATAGATAGATAGACTGATAGAAAGATTGATAAAAAGATAGATTTATAGATAGATAGATAAATAGACATAGAAAGATAGAAACATATACAAATATATAGATAGATAAATAGATTGTTACAGAGATTGATATATAGACATATAGACAAATAGATAATTATATTGATAGATATATAGATATATAGCCGAATAGATAGATAAAATAAAGTCTTATAGACAAATAGATAGATAGACAGATAGAAAAATGACAGATTGATAATAGAATGATTTACATATTGATAGATAGGCAGATAGACATATAGACAAGTAGATAGATTGATAGATACATAGACTTCTAGACTGATAAATTCAAAGGTAGATAAAGAGATAAAGACATAGCCATGTAGATAAATAGATAGATAGATATATATATATATATATAGGTCGATAGATAGATAGATAGATAGATAAATAAAAAGATAGATAGATATATAAAGAGATAAGCAGATGGACAACTAGATTGATAGACACATAAACACACACACATATATATATATATATATATATATATAGAAAGATAAATAGATATATAATGAATAGGCTGATAGAAATTAGATAGATAAATAGTTTGACAGATAGATAGATAAATAGATAGATAGTTAGTTAGATAGTTAGACAATTAAATAAAAAAATAGATATAGAAAGATAGGTAGACAAATAGACATATAGAAAGATAGATGATAGATATTTATAAAGATAGACAAATAGTCAGATAGAATGATAGACAAATAGTTAGATAGACAGATAAACATATAGATAGATAGGTACATTGACAGATTGACATACAAATAGATAGATAGATAGATAGATAGATAGATAAATATACTAATAGACATATACATAGATATATATATATATATATATATATATAGTCAGATATATAGATATATAGATATATATATATACATATAGATAGATATACATATAGATAGATATACATATAGATAGATAGTTAGATAGATAAGTAAAGAGACATATAGAAAGATAAATAGATAATTAAATATACAGATAGATAGATTGACAAATAGATAAATAGACAAATAGATATATTGATACATAGATAAATAGGCAGATAGTCAAATAAATAGAGAGATAGATAGATTGACATGATGATAGATAGACAAATCGATAGATAGATAGATAGATAAATTGATAGACAAGTAGATATATATATAGATAAACAAATAGATAGAATGATAGATTGACAGATTGACAAATCAATAAATATACAGATAGATAAAAAGGTATATAGATAAATAGATAGATAGATAGACAGGTAGATTTATACATATTAAGATAAATAGATATATAGATAAATAGATGGATAGACAAATAGAAAAAATCTTTAAATACATAGATAAATAGATAGACAGATATATATATTAACAAATTGATAGATAGATAGATAGATAGATTGGTAGATATACAAATAGATAGATAGATACACAAATGTATAGATAGACAAATAGACATATATCTAGATACATAGAAACACAAATATTCAGATAGATAGTTAGATAGACAGATATATAGATAAACATATTGATATTTAGATAGATCAATAAATAATTAGATAGATGGGTAGATAGATAGATAGACAAATACATACATAGATAAATAAACAAATTAAGAGATAGATAGTTAGATAGTTAGTTAGGTACACATATAGACAGACAGCCAGATAGATAGATAGACCCAAAGACTAATAGACTTATATACTAAAAGATAAAAGAGAGAGATAGTCAGAGAGACTAAAAAAAATAAAGATAGATAGGTAGATAGATAGAGATATAGATAGAGATAGATAGATTGACAATAAGCATATAGACAAATAGATAGATAGACTGATATGACTACTAAAAATTATAATAATACTGATCAAAATACTAACCAAAAAATTTGGTTGGTAATTGCTATCAAAGACATGACCAGGTTTCAACCAAAAAAGGGTTCACATAAAAATTCTACTACCAAAATTTGTGACAAAATACCGACCAAATATTTTCCGTCGGAAATTATTCTTTAGAGTTGTTTTCGAATATATTACCAACTATTTAACACCCTATCATTATAATTCATCGGTATAGTGTTTTTTCAAATTATTTATGGCTTTGAACATACCGACCATTTACCGACCAAATATATAGGTCGGTAATTACTAATCAATTTAGAGATCCAAAAAGGCGAATCAGAAAAAAATACTTCCCACCAAATTCCCAACCAACTACCGCCCATATATTACCGACCAAATATATTTTTTCGGGAATATGATATGTAAATTAGGAGGGAATTAGCAAAAAAAATTTCCAAAAGATTTTTAATTATTTAATGACCAAAAATATATACCCATTAAAAATGATCGGTAATGTGGTTATCCAATATATTTATAACGTCATAAATACCGAGCAAACTACCGACCGAATATTTAGGTCGATAATTTTGACCATTTCACGACCGAATACCACCATAACTCCCGACCAAAATGTTTTTGGTCAGAAATTGGTCAGTAAATTAGGATGTAAATAGCGAATATAAATTACTGACTAATTACCTACCATTTAACAACTAAAAACATATTACCATTAAAATTGGTCGGTATATTGGACTTCCAAATACTTATAAATTTGTTCTCACCGACCTTTTACCAACCATAATTTTTGTAATTCAATGTTTTAAATTTTTTGATTTGAAAAACATTTGCTAAGTCATTATAACCTAGAATTATCGAAATCTATCATTTTTTCGAATCAAAGCTGATTGTACGCACGAAATCACAAAATTTTGATATTTCTTCTGAATCTATGCATGTTTTTCTTTGTTCTTCTCCTTCTAATTTCTTATACACATCCACGTCTATATGAATTATACATAGACATTCAGAATTTCATTTTTCATCATATTAGGGTATTAGGTTTTTTTTCTACTCCTAATTTTTTAATTTTTTCTTCGATTTTATTTAACCTAACATGATTTTGACTCTACACAATTGACTAAACTATAATTTTTCATCTTTTAAAATTTGTTCATCTACTATTTATATTTTTAGGGTTTTAGTGATTTTGATTTCAATTACATGATGTTTGCATCCTAATAATCTTTATATTAATGGTTTATATTTATATAATCATATAACATTATGTATAAATGTCTATACTTAAATAAATATTATGATTTATGTTAAATCAAACTTTTATTTAATGTTAATCTTAATTAATGTCTATAATAGTACATATAAAATTTTATACATTTATATAATCTAATGATATTTTGTATAATTGTCTATACTTTAGTATATATATATATATATTTATATATATATAAAATATATACATATTATATTATAAATACACATTGATATGTTTATATAAACATATAATTTATATATAAATATTTATACATATATATTAATATTTATAAATAACTATACAAAATTTACATTAAACTATCGATTTATATATTTTCTTATATAACAATTATGTAATATTAAATGATTATACAATTTCGTAAATAGTTATATTACATATTATTTTTTATATAAATATTGAATATTTGTAATGTTTATATAAATGTGATATATATACTATATATTATTTATAAAAGTATTACATATACATATAAGAATATTTAAGTAACATTTATAAAAATATTGTATTCACAAATATTATATAGATACATGCGTATAATTATATAATCATATGCTATTTTATGTAAAATTAATTATAACTTTTATTATAATAAAGTTACCTACTTTTATAACTATATTTTTAACTTTATATAACTAATTTGTATCTATATAATAATGTATAATTCTATATAACTATATTTCTAAAAAATATATTATATGTATCCTAATATATAACTATATATAATTATATTTTACTAAATGGATACCTTTAACAATGTTAAATATAATTATATCTTTAACTACATACATATTTATAACTATATGTGTATGACTATATATAAATATTTGTATAAATATGTAACACTCTATATAATTAATATAACTATATTTGTAACTATATATACATATATGTCTTCATATAATTAAATTAAAATATTTGTTTATAACATTATATATATTTATGTATAACTACTTATCACGCCTTGTATAAATATACTATATATAAATATTTTGTATACCTAAATAAATGTCTATATACTTATATATAACTATATTTGTAACTATATATACATTTATGTATTAATATAATTAAAGCAAAATATTTTTTTATAATGCTGTTTATATTTATGTATAACCACTGATAACTACTTATATGAATATATCTATATATAACTATATATTTTATTATATATAACTATTTATAACTATATATATTATATGTAAAATAATATATAACTATAAATAATTATATCTTATAATGTGTATAACTTTAAAAGTTTTGTGGATAATTATATTTATAATTTAAATTTACAATTTATATTTAAACTCTATTTGTATTTAGTAGTATATAAAAAAGTATTTAATTATATCTATACCTATACATAACTATATGTATAAATATATAAAATTAAATTAACAAATATATAAACCTACATGTATAAATATATGTTTAACTATATGGGTAACTATATGTATAACCATATGTATCTATATTTATAATTACATGCATAACAACTCACAACATTATTTTAAACTATATGTGTATAACTATATATAAATATTTTTATGACTAAATAAATATCAATATAATTATATATAATTATATATGTAACTATATATACATTTATATATTAATATAATTAACGCAAAATATTTTTTTATAATGTTGTTTATATTTATGTATAACTACTTATAACTACTTGTATTAATATATCTATATATAACTATATGTTTAATTATATATACCTATTTATAACTATATATATTATACGTAAAATTTTATATAACTATAAATAATTTTATCTTACCATGTGTATATCTTTAAAAGTTTTATGAATAATTATGTTTAAATATTAAATTTACAGCTTATTTTTAACATATATTTGTATATAGTAATATATAAAAAAGTATTATAGTAATGTATACCTATACATTACTATATGTATAAATATATAAAATTAAATGAACAAATATATAAACTACATGTATAAATATATGTTTAACTATATGTGTACCTATATGTATAACCACATGCAACTGTATTTATAATTAAATGTATAACAACATACAATATTATGTTAAACTATATGTGTATAACTATATATAAATATTTGTATATCTAAATAAATCGCTATATAATTATATATAATTATAATTAAAGACAATTGCTTTTGTTAAATAAAATGATTTTTGTTATCTAGTTATGGAAGACGATCGTGAATGGATGTACAAGGGTCGAATTATAAATGGAATATTCTCTAATGAATGGGGGGATAAAGTAGATGAATTTTTTGAGTTTGCTCTAAGACATCCTTAGTATTGAATGGTGGTACATATATAATGTGTCCTTGAACTTTAGTTAAATGTCAGAATAATAAGTTTTTGAATTTTGAGACTATGAAGATGAATTTGTATAGAAATGGTTTTGTGGTAGATTATTATGTTGGGATATACCATGGTGAGAAGAAAGTCCACTAGAGGTGTTTCAGTTCAGTATGGGTATCAGTAAGTGGATTTGATCAGATGGTCTTAGATATTATTAATCACACTACATACCATAAAATGGTTTTAGATACTGTGGGTCATAAATTCAACCCAAATGAGGAACCCAATGCCGATAAAAAAAATTTCTATGATGTGATTTGAGCTGGAGAGAAACCTCTATAAGAAGAAAATTCTAAGCATACTCAACTTTCTGGAGCTGTGAGGATGTTAGAAATAAAATGCATACACAGGTGTTCGCATGCATGGTTTGATGATATGTTAAATTAATTCAAGAATTGTTGTCAAAATATAATCTGATGCCATTGGATTTCTACCACATGAAAAAGTTAGTTAGAGGCTTGGGATTACCCATACATGTCATTCATTGTTGTGTGAACAACTATATGATATACTGAGGTAATGACAGTGACCTTAACAGTTGTATAATATATGGGCATGCTCGATACAAGCAATAGGTTAGGGGTTCTGGAAATAGATTGTATATATATAAGTTGAAGGTGCCGTATAAAAAGATGCACTATTTTCCAATAACACCTAGGTTGCAGAGATTGTATGTATCAATCACACTAGCTAATGAAATGAGGTGGCATTCAGAGCATCATATGGAGGATGGTAAGATGTGTCACCCTTCTGATGCCACCTGCTTGGAAATATTTGGATGGGTGTTTTCCTAATTTTTCTTATGAAGTTCAAAATGATAAGCTGAGTTTATTTGCTGATGGTTTGTAGCCATTTGGTCAATCTAGACAGCAATATTCTTTGTGGCTTGTGGTGGTGACCCCATATAATTTGCCTCCAGACTTATGTATGAAGGAGGAATTTATGTTTTTGACTATGTTAGTGCCGGGGCCTACGAATCCAAAGGGGAAGATAGATGTTTTCTTGCAGCCATTGTTAGCGGAGTTGAAAAGTATTTGGGGTGTTAGGGTTCAAACATATGATATTTCCAAATGGAAAAATTTTCAAATGCGCACTGCCATCATGTAGGCCATAAATGACTTTCCAGCATATTCTATGATGTCTGGATAGAGTACAGCTGGTATGTTGGCATGTCCGCATTGTATGAAAGATTCTGATGTTTTTAGATTAATTAAGAGCGAAAAATAGTCATGGTTCGATAATAATCAGAAGTTTTTGCCGATTAATCATCCGTATCGATGTAACACGAAAGACTTCATTAAAAATATAAACGTTACTAAATAATTTCTGGGGGTTAGATCTGAGGATGATATTTTGTAGGAATTAAATAACATAGGGTTGAGGAAGGTGATAGATGTTGCTGCTGAGGTTGTGAATACAGCTATATCTAAAATTTGTGGATGGAATAAGAGATGTATTTTCTGAAATTTTCACAACATGTGAACACTAGCTCAGGCACAATCTTAATGTTATGCTTATATAGAAAATTGTGTTTGACAATATTTTCAATACCATATTTAACATAAAGAAAAAACTATTGACACTTACAAGTCAAGAGATGAGTTGAATAAATATTGTCGTCATTTGACAATATTTACCATGATGTGCCATTTGTTCTCAATAAATCACAGAAGAACGTTGTGTTGGAGTGGGTAAAAAAACTTAGATTTCTAGATGTTTATGCTTCTAATATGGGGATATGGGTGGATGCGACAAACTTAAGATGTTTGGTATGAAGAGTCATGATTATCATGTATTCATGCAAAGGTTGTTACCAATTGCTCTTCGAAAATTCCTACCTATTAGAATATTGTAGCCGATAACTGAAATTTCTTTATTCTTCAAGCAACTTACTTCTTCATTGACTAATGAGAAGTTGAGGAATCTGAATGAACAAATTCTAGTTATCTTATGCTATCTTGAGAAAATATTTCTTCCTAGTTTTTTTTGACTCAATGGAATATCTTTCAATGTACTTGGCTTACAAAGCTAGGATTGCTGGTTCTGTCCATTATCGCGGGATGTATCCTCCATAAAGCTAATATTAATTCACAAAACCAATTCTTTTCCTATATATATTTTTATATATACACAAAAATGACTTGTAATTTTCAATAATCTTTTTGTAGATATTTGAGGAAAATAAAACATATAATAATGAATAAGACTGAGGTTGAGGGTTCTATATTAATAGGTCATATTATGGATGAGGCTATAAAATTCACATCATTCTATTTCAAAGAAGGCAATCCAACTCTTCCACTTAAGGAAAAGCTGAATGAGATTTATCTTTATGACAATGTGGATAATGAAATGTTTGAAATTTTCAAGCCTCCTGGTAAAGCAATTGGTGCTGATGGGAAAAGGTATCTAGAAGACTATAAATATACTGCAGCTCATCTATATTTCCTAATGAATTATCGAGAGCTTCAACCATTTATTGAATAAGTATTTCCTAATAGTCAAATGACATCGATTACGCATTATAATTTACTATTTCCTATCAATGTATCAATTATTTTTAATTTCTTTTTTTAGTGATTTTGTTACAGATAAACGTAAGGAGTTTTCAAACATTAATGAAGAAGTAATCAATGCCGTGTCAGAGAAAGAATTTCCATCATTTATTGAAAAATACATATGTTTACTTATAATGAAAATCACAAAATAAATGTATTATTCTAATAAAAATTTGAAATTGTAATCTAAATAATCCACTTAATTATGATTACAGATTCATAATCTTACAAATAAAATTTCCAATCATTATATTCGTAGTATAGCACAAGGTCCCCTAAGAAAGGTTAAAATGCACAATGGTTACTATGTAAATGGTTTTAAATTTCACACTAAATCATATGGTAAACTGAGCAACAAACAATATGGGGGTATGCATTAAATGATTTGTATACAATGAATCCGAATATGACTATTATGGAACTCTAGATGAAATGATCGAGTAAAAATTTGAAGCCCTCCCTGTTAAAAACTATGTTATTCAAATGTGAATGGTTCGATCCAACCCCACATGTTGGTATTATTGTCCATCCTCGATATAAACTTGTCGATGTGCATGATAAAAAATGATTCAACAAGTATGAACCTTTTGTCTTAGCAGTACAAGCATCACAGGTTTAATATTGTGAATATCTTGGTCGGACAGGTCCTAGAAAGGATTGGAAAGCTGTGTGCAAGATAAAAGCAATGGCTCAAATTGACATCTCTGCATCACCAAGTACTGATTTCATAGAACTAACTTTTCAAATTGATGACAATGATGTTATAATTGAAGCTGTGGTGGGGGACGAAGACGTCCTTTTAGTCGCATCTTTTGAGATGGATATAAGTGGAGATGTAGATGTTGATGAAAATTTAATTGATTATGAGGATGAAATGAGTGATGAAGAGGAGTTTGAAAATGATGTTACTACATCTGAAGAAGAAGACGAACTAGATTTGGATGATTTTGATGAGAATGAGTAAACAGTGAGTTTTATGTTATTTTAACTGTTAATTATTTTTGTTTATTTTCATTGCCTTATGTATTTTTTATAGGTATGGCATGTGGACGAGATAGATGCAGCACATTGCAAGGTCGTATGAGTTATGGTATAGGCAGCACGACCTTAGGTATGCCCGAAACTGGTAGAGGGTAATGGGTGAAAGAGACGCTACAGAAGTCAAAGAAGGTTGTGAATGTACTACAGTAGTAGCATCTGATAACTGATCCAAATAATGGTCCTGAGATTTTGATGAATGATCAAAAGACGTAGGAGGGAGAGGAGGGAGAGGATGGAGATGTTGGAGAGTCTTCCTCAGAGCACCCTATAGATGAGATTCTCCCTATTACTCATTTTGATCCAACAATTGATAATCCATAAGATATAAAACTTAACAAATTATTTATCAATTTATTAATTTATTAATTTATTTCTTACTTGCCAATTAATTTTTGTTATAGGACAAAGTTAGAGTCCTCTAATTCCATTTTTAGGGTTCTAAGGACAATTTTCAGGAAGTCCTTTAAACCTAATGGACAAAATTGGAAGTCACTAACACATAGAGACCAATTGATGATTTGGATAGAATTTAAGGTAAATATTACTACCTAAAAATTTTTACATCTTTTATTTATTCTTTTGTTCATTGATTAAAAATTATTTATTTATAATTGCGGAAAGTTTACAGGTGGACACAGCCAAAGGTGTCGGTCAAAAGTGTGTCTACAAATATGCTGATAGTCGGTATAAAGACACCATGTACGAGATCAATGATAAATGACTGAGGAAGAAAGAAAAAGATTTGAGTGTTACGGATCATATTTTCGAGGAGTGGTAGAGAAGATGGGAAGATCTAGATTATAGGAAGAGGTGTGCTAAATAGAGTGACAATCGATGATCAGAGCGGGCTGGGTAGGGTAGTGGCATGTTTACACAGACTTTTGGATCTCACTCTTTGTGTGAGCATGAATGAGCATTGGTATTATTTCTAATTTATACTTTTTATGTTTATTACTTTGTGAATTGTGTTCAATTATGCCTAAATTTCATTTCTCATAAAAATTTTTTTTAATATAATTAACGTATGTATTGTGTGTAATTATAGACATGCAAGGAAGGTAAGTAGCCCAGTGCTCCTCACTTATTTAGATACACGCACATGAAGGCTCATGATGATCAGACTTTCGTTGATCAGAGATCTCGTGTAGCAAATGTATGTTTAATTAAAAAAAATTTTTTTTTGTTTGAATATAAATTGAAATACTTTTTGTGCTTTTTTATTAGATGAGATATGAGGAAATGTTAGCTGTTATGACTTAAGCATATTCCAAGTCTACTTCAGGTTCATGTGATGGTGCAACATATAGTTTTCATTCTTTAGCTCCACTAGTTGATGCGAATCAAATTTGGTATGCGGTTGTTGATGGCAAGTAGAAGGTGACCGTCTATGGTGTCATTTCATCGACATCATCATTCTACTCTCATAGATGACCAGACTATGAAGCTGGATTTTTATGACTAGTTTCGAATTTATTCTCGAAGATGGAGGAATTTCAGCACGCGATGCTAAATTTGATACAGTTTCACTTGGCCGATACTGAGCGACACATGATAGACTATGAAGATGATAGGGATGAGTTGCATATGTGGTTTGACTGGCTTACAAAGAAGTTTCAAGGAGGACTACAGTTCAATCCTGATGATCTACCTCGGATTGTTCAGTGTAATGCTCTAGCTACGGCATCTACTCCATCACCTACAACAGCACCTACAGCAACCGCATCAGGACTAGCAATAGCAGAGAGCTCTACCCCAGTACTAGACATCTCACTATGTAGATCAAAAACATCACAGGATAACTATTATGAAACTAGGTTGGATGATTGAGTGTATTACAAACATTTTTTTTCAATTCCTTAAACATTGATTTTGGATTTTATTTTTTTATTTTATCTTGATATTTTTAATATATATATGCAATATATATAGTTGCTTGCTAGAGTTAATTGAATTTTTATTTTGTTGTTTTATCTGTAAATATTTCTTTAGAAGCTGAATCAAAACTGGAAGCAAAATGATAATTTTTTTATGTTCTAGTTTCTTTAGCAACTAAAGAAATACTACAAAAACAATTAGGTCAGTAATTGCCGACTGAATTACGACCAAACTAACTAAAAGTTTTTAATATCAATGGTGGGTAAAAGGTCACCAAATGATCGGTTATTCTTTTGGAGATCAATTACTGACCAATGATTTTAAAAGATTTTGGTCGGTTTTTTGTCATAATTTTTAGGCTTTTACCGACCAATTCGTGACCATTTACCGACCAATTCGTGATCATTTACCGACCTAATGCTTTTGGTTGGAAAATGGTCAAAATATCATCGGAGATTATTTGTCGGTGAGTAGTCTGTAAATTGTTGGTAATTACCGACTATTTGGAGACCATTTACCGACTTAATTCTTTTGGTCGAAAAATAGTTGAAATATCATCGGATTTTATTTGTAGGTAAATGATCTCTAAATGATCTGTAATTACCGATCAATTGGTGACCATGTTCCGACATTATTTATTCGGTTGGTAAATTATCGGATAATACTTGATAAATCTTTATCGGTAGATGATTGATAAATGGCTAGTAATTTCTTGACTGACTAATTTTTTGTCGATAAAAAATTTACCGACGAGCAAAATTACAACCAAATATTTTGATCAGTAAATTGTTTGGTATTAGGTTTATCGACCAAAAAACACCAAATTTCCAACCAAATAATTGGTCGATAATATGATGAATTTTAGTAGTGATAGTCTAATAAATATATAAAGAGATAGAGGAAAAAAACAAATAGACAAATAGATAGAAAATTCGACACATAGATAAATAGATAGAAAGTTGCAAATATAGATAGATAGACAAATAGACAAATAGAGAGATAGACAAATAGACAAATAGAGAGATAGACTGATATACAAATAAATAGATATACATATAGATAAGTAGATAAAAAGATAAATATAAACATAGACAAATAGAGAGATAGACAAATTGATAATTAGATAGATAGATAGTTAGATAGAAAGATAAAAGACAGATAGATATATAGATAGGCAGATAGATACATAGAAAGATAAAAACACTAGACACATAGATACATATAGACATAGCACATTGTTACATAGTCACAGAGATAGATAGATATAATGAGACAGAGAGATAGTCAGATAGATAGACAAATAAATATATTGGTAGAAAGATATAGGGCATATAAAAAGATATATAGAGATATAGATAAACAAATAGATAGATTGAAAGATAGAAATATAGATATACAGATAGATAGACAGATAGATAGACAGATAGATAGACAAATAGAAAAATATACAGGTAGCTAGATATACAGATAACAAATAGATAGATATATATATATATATAGGTAGAAAAATATATAGATAGACAGATATACATATAGTTATATAAATTGAGAGATAGATTGATAAGTAAAGAGAGAAAAATAAATTTAAAAGACAGATAGATAAATAGTCATATAGATAGATAGACAGATAGACAAATAGCCAGATAGATTGGTAGACAAAATGATTAATTAGCAGATAGGAATATAGGTAGATAGATAGATAGAAAGATATATATATATATATATACACATATATAGACAGACAGACAGATAGATAGATACATAGACAAATCAATAGAAATGAAAATTGGTAGATAGTCAGATATACAGATAGACTTCTAGACAAATAGATAGATAGATAAATAGTCGGGTAGAGAGATAGACATAATGTTTGATAAATAGATAGGTTGATAGATAGATAAACATATAGACAGTAAGTTAGTTAGTTAGATAAATAGATAAATAAATAGACAGATAGTTAGATAGACAAATATATAGATAGATAGGTATAAATATAGATAGATAGATACATAGATACATAGATAGATAGATAGATAGCTTGATAGATAGAAAGACAATTAGATAGTTAAAGATATAGATTGAAAGATAGACAGATAGTTAGAAAGGCATATAAATAGATAGATAATTAGATAGTTAGACAAATAAATATATAGATATATAAATAGATAGATTGACAAATAGATACATAGATTGATAGATAATTAGATATAAAGATATTTATATTGACAAATATACTGATAGTCATATAGATAAATAGTCTGAGAGACAAGAAGATAGATTGATAGTTACATAGATATATAGATAGATACATAGATACATAGTTTTACTTATCGTCTAATAAATTAAAAGATAGACAATTAGATAGATAGATAGATAGATTGCAAGATAGACAATTAAGCATATAGAAAGATAGATAGTTAGATAGTTACAAATAAAGATAGATATACATATAATCATTTAGATAAATAGATAGATTGATAAATAAATAGACATTCAGATAGATAGATAGATATATATATATATAGATATATTGATATAGAGATAGATAGACAGATAGATATATACACAGTTAGCTAATAGACATATAGATTAATAGATAGTTAAATAGACAGATAGATAGATAGATTGATTGATTTATATTTAGCTAGATAGATAGACAGACAGACAGACAGATAGATAGATAGATAGAGACATAGATAGATAGATAGATAGAGAGACAGACAATTAGATAGACAGATAACAATATAGCCATAGAGATAGATAGATAGATAGATATATATACAAATAGATAGATAGATAGATATATATATATATATATATATATACATATATATATATATATATATAGATAATTAGACAAATAGATAAATAGAAAGATATATAGATATATAGATAGATAGATAGATAGAATGATAGTTAGATAGATAGAATGATAGATAGATAGATAGATAAACAGATAAACATATAGAAAGGAAGAAAGATAGATAGATAGATAGAAAGTGACTTATAGTTAGATAAACAAATAGAGAGATATATAGATAGGTATATATGCTGATAAATATATAGATTGATAAATAGACAGATAGAAAGATAGACATACATATAGATAGCTAGATAGAAACATGGATAAATAGATAGAAAAATCAAAAGATCTACAGATACTCATATATAAATATATACTAATTCAAATAGATAGATAAGAAGATATATAGAGAGATAGACAAATAGATAGATAGATATATAGATTGAAAGATAGACAAAAAACAAAATATATAGATTAGGAGATAGTAAGATCGATGGATATATAGAAAGATAGATATATAGATAGAAATATAAATTGATTGAATGATAGACTAATAGACAAGAAAATAATTAGACACTTAAAGAGGTAGATAGATAAAAAGATAGATAGATCAATATATAGATTGATAAATAAAAATTTAGATAGTTAGATAAACTTATAGAAAGATAGATAAATAGAAAGACAACTAGACAAATATAATGATAGATAGATAGAAAAATAGAAAGATAGATATATAGATAGATAGATAGTTAGTTAGTTAGTTAGTTAGAAATATAGATAAAGAGATAGACAGATTGATAGATAGATAAATAGATTGATTGATTGATTGGATGACATAGCCAGATAGACAAATTAATAAATTGACAAATAGTGAGATTGGAAAATAAACAAATCGATAGATATATAGATAGACATATAGACATATAGATAAATAGATAGATAGATATATAGAAAGATAGATAGACAGATAGATAGCACTACGAGTAATACCAAATAGCTAGGGAATATTCCCTAGCAAAACTAGTTTGAGAAAAATTTCTAGCTAAATTATTGAGGGAAAATTTTCAAGCTAAATTAGCATGGGAAAAATCCCTAGCTATTTTAATTCCAGAATTATTTTCACATTTTTAATTATTTACATAAAATTTAATTACATATGTTAAAATTTTTATATAAAATTTAATACAAACAAAATCTATAAACAATTAATTTTAATTAAAAAAATAAAATCAGTTAATAAAATATTCTAATACAATATATTACATAGCTAAAATAGAAAAATAAAAAAACTTGATTATATTTTATATTTCATCAATGTTTCTAATGACTATGCACAAAGTATAATTTCTCCATAAAATTGACGTTGCTTTCTCTCCCCCAACTCCTCAAAATCTGCATACTGCTCAAGCACCCAAGCATGTCCCTTCATGGCCATCTTCATTGCTTCCTTTAGTTCTAGTTACATTTTCTCTCCACCTCCAACTCCTTCCTTTTATCTGCCAATGCTCTTTTTGTATCTAGCTGCTCTTCCGATAGCATTTTATTTAACCTTGCGTCTGTTGAATGTATATATGTATACTTGTGCATGTATTTATGTGCATGTGTGTGTGTGTGTGTAAACACACACACACATGTACTTTCATGCACATGTAGGTCTCTTAGGCATGGTCAACATCTTCTAGTTCTTTGTCCTCAAGTACTCCATGTAGTTAGAGAATATTGTTATACCTGCACATGGAGCATAACATACTACATTTACAAACCAATAAAGAACACAACACAATGCTGCTGATAATCAAATAGACTAGCTCATGCAACATCAACTACCATTTGCTAGAAATTTCACACAACGAGATAATTATGAGCTTATTTTTAAATTACCAAATCAATATTTTCTATGATTTACAGTGAACTACCCATCAACATATTTTTCTATGTTGCTGAGCTTCACGTATCAGTTCATTGTTAATTATAAGAAAGTTGAAAGTGTCAAACAAATGGGAAATGTTAGTTGGGACAACACCAAGCTGCATGATATTGATTTTTTGCACACCTGTAGGTTCATATAGAAATCTACCGAAGCAAGTAAACATTTAAAAAAAAAAGAAAATACAATTAGATAAAAAAAATGCAATGCATAGGAAAAGAACACGATTTAGCTCACGCTTGTATTTTATTCCCCACTTGAGTTTTATAATGACAGTCTTCCAGGTCAAGTTGTTAAGAAAAGGCTTGTGATTAATAGAGATGGTCTACAACATTTAGCAATAAAAAAATTAATTAACAGTGCTATCATGCATGTATGCATTAGATATTTCTCTGAATTTATTTAAAAATTCATAAGCATGTATATATGTAATATACTTGCATACAGTAGAATATAGTATAACTATATGTGTCCAAACACACACGTGCACACACACACACACACTATTTTACTATCTTATCATATTTCTTTATCTTGTACATATATTGCTCCTGTAGGTTCAATAGAACAACATATCAATTTATAAAGTAGAAATGATGACAACCCGCAAAACATAAGTAATTTCACAAACATTGTGCTCATCAATAAGATATTTTATATAGTATATATCTACATTAAATAGTACAGTGTATATGTACATATACTGAGTATATATGTACACATATACTATAGTATTTAATGTACATATATACTATAGTATATATACATATAAACTACAGTATGTATGGATGCCTTATAGAAATAGAAAAGCAGGTATAGATATAGATATAGAATAACAGGTAAAGTATTATCTCATTTTACTTCACAAATAAGGCACAAAACACTAATTTGAAAATGTGAATACTATTTAAATTTTTGAAAATATATCTAAGAACTCTTAGAGGAAAACCTGGAAAACAAGCCATGAGCCAGACTTGTTGGATCAAAATTCACACCCTGCCTTTTTGCAACTAGAACTATCTCTCGGTCCCAAGGCTTATAAGGGGGCTGCTCTACCCCTCCACTTCCTACAGCACCATGCTCCCTTGCAGTTTTCTTAGAACATTTCTTCTCCTCTTCATGTGCTTGTACCAATTATTTTGAAAGCTTAGCTTCATTTTGTTAGTCCATCAACCCTATAGTTTCTACTGCCATATGGTTTTTCTCTTGGTTTCAAAGCAAGCACCATCACTTCATTGTATGTGACAATATAACTGCAGAATAGTACATTATCATACACATTGATGGCTAGAAAAAATTCAATATGCACTCCATAAAAATAATATGTACTCCATTAAAACAATAAACATTCACAGATATATAAAAACAATAATAATAAACATGAACAAACATGAATCTGAGTTGATAGTCATGCAACTTTAATAAATATCTAAAGCATGGCCAGCAATGATGTTTAGAGAGAAAGAGAGAGTAAAAAATAAAATATTTCATAAATAATGAGGATAATAATAGCTCAACCTTCTTTTGAATCAGCAAAGATCGGTAAAGATGGAACCCATCCATAGGAAGGACCATGATAGTGTCTAAAGGCTTTGAATCAAAATTTATTTGTGTCTCATATACAAATTGAAGTCAACACCAGCAGCTTCCATGACTATTCTATCGTATGTGTTTGATGCTTCTTCACCACATGCAAATGGTTCAGTACCCATATTTTGGTCAATGTTCATAGTCATTGTACTTTCCCCATGATAAATCCAAAAAAAATAATTTGATACAAAGCCATATTTAGCCAAATGGTATCTTATAGTGTTTACATCACAAAAAAAAATATTCTGACACTTCCAGTTATTAAATTGACACTTAATTTTATCTACATCTATCCATCTCAATTGACTACACGAAAAGTTGATGAAAGTTTCAAGCAGACTCAAAAATTTTTGATTCAAAATTCCATTCATAAACCATTTGTACATCTACTGACGATTTGAACTCATTTTTCCCTATTTTATTTACAAAGAATAATGCTCAATCATTATTTTGAATGAAACATATAATTAGTTCAAAATATACTAATAATTAAATACAATTACTTATAGATGATTATTTAAAGATTAAATATTGTGAATATCGAGGCAATGCATTTGTAGAATTTGCATTAATAGATAAAGCATTTTTTAGCATGTTTAAGATAAATAGATATCACACTATTACTCGATGAATGGAGCAAAATACATGAATAGTCAAGAAAGGAAAGCAAAAAATAAATAAATTGAAATTTTGAAGGAGTATGCTTCTCACGTTTCAATGTAGAACAAATAACACAATTTTTATTGTGATTCTACTCAATCTTTGAATATTAAAATAAAAAAGAAAGAATAAATTAATGGAATCGAGATCCAATTCCAAGAACTCTCGGTAAATGAATTAATGAAGAATCCATACATGAACAAAAACATATTTGGAATTGAAAACAAAACATACAAAGTATTCAACTAGAAAATATAGATGTGAAGCAAACAACAATTATAGATTCCTAATCTTTCAAATTTAAACTGATTAGATATACAAAAAATTATAGACATTAACATAAACAATATTTTTGGGAAACTACAATCAAAAGATAGTTTGGTAATTAAAACTTACATACACCTCAATTAATACCTAATCAATACAAAGGATGCAAAATTATTAAATTAGTAAAAATTATAGATATAACCATGACTTATATATAGGTGATTAATGATTTTAGTAATTGTAATGATTTACTACGAACATCATGATTAAAATCAAGTGCATGAGGAGGATCATCGGTCATATATATACTTGTGGTAATAACTTCACTTTACAAGATAACATTCAGACACAAATATCTACTATATAATTTCAACGGAAAATAAAATATATGATAATAGTTAAGGTAGAAGAAGAATTTCAAAATAACAAATATCAAAATCAAAACACACCCTTAGCAGTTACAAAGATCTTGTGGATGGTCGAAATAAAAATGTTCAACGTTATTTAATTTTAATTGGAGACTATAAAAATTGATAAATTAATATTGTTGTTGTATTCTAATGCATTACAATAATTATTTAATAAACATATGATAATATTTTAACAACTTTCATTTATAATAATATTTGATAATACTCAAATTCAATTAGAATAACAAAAACAAAGTGTTTTGATGCATTCTAAAGATATACAAATGTATTCCATATATATTGATGATTTATATTTACTTTTAGTTATTACAATTTTTTTGAAATGTGACACATTTTTTAATATGAATAAATAGTTAAAATTAAAATTCAATTTAGTTATTTTAAAAATTTTTACATTAGCTTTTATGGAAGAATATTATTTGTAATGCTATGTGAAATGCATCCCATATAATCTGATGTGTGTCTCTATTAGATTATATGAAATATTTATATCGATAGAAAATTCCAAATATGTAGACATTACATATTTATATGTATATCTAATATAATTGCAGTAATATAATAGAATTGTAGTTATATCACTTGGTCTCTATATACTACATATGTGAGATATATGCAAATATATTAGATTCATAGAGACATTGCAGATAGATATATACCAAATATATCTAATATGTCTAAGAGAAAGTATATATCTTTAAACATATAGGGAGATATATTCAAATATAAGGTGTTTGTTTTCTTAGAACTATTTTCTGCACAAAATAGTTACATACGTGTCTATCTATATATTGTGAAAAGATAAATAAATATTAATTGTCAAGAAAACAAAAAATATAAAAAGTCTTAGAAGTGATGGTGCTAGCTTCGAACCAAGAGAAGAACCATATGGTAGCAGAAACTATAGGGTTGATGCACTAACACAATGAATCTAAGCGATCCTAATCTTTGGTCCAAGCACATGGAGAGGAAAAGAAATGTTCTAGGAAAGCCAAACAGGAGCAAGGTGCTACAGGTAGTGGCGGGGCAGTGTTTCCCCATTATCTATTTATTTATCTATCTGTCTATTTGCCTATCTATCTATTTTTCTATCTGACTTTCTATCTATCTATATATTTATTTTTCTATCTATCTATCCATCTATCTGGCTATCTATCTGTCTATCTATTTGTTTATATATCTATCTGTCTATCTATCTATTTGTCTATTTGTATATCTATCTATCTATGTATCTGTCTTTTTATCTATCTTTTTATTCTTCTATATATTTATTTTTCTATTTATATATCTATCTATATATCTATCTATCTATATGTCTATATGCCTATGTATTTATTTATCTATCATTCTATCTAGATATCTTTTTATTTATCTATCTATGTATATGTCTATCTATCTATCTGACTATCTGACTATCTATCTATCTGTCTATCTGTCTATCAGTCAATCTATCTATCAATATGTCAATATGTCTATTTGTCTTTATATCTAGCTATCTAATTTTTTATCTATATATTTGTCTATCAAGCTATTTATCTATCTGTCTATCTATCTATGTATATATATATCTGACTATCAATCAATCAATCTATCTATATATATGTCTATCTGCCTATCTATCTATCTAATGCTCTATCTGTCTATTTATGAATTAATCTATTTTTGTCTACTTGCTGACCTATCTACACGTCTATCTATATATCTATCTACCTTTATGTCTATCTGCCTATCTATCAATCTACCTATCTATTTATCTATCTATCTGTCAATCTGTCAATCTATCTATTTATTTGTCTATCTATCTATCTTTCTTTCTATTTGTCTATATGTCGATATGTTTATCTATCTATCTATCTATCTATCTCTCTATCTCTTTATATATCTATCTATTTATTTCTTTATCTGACTATATATTTATTTGTCTATTTGGCTATCTGCCTATCATTCTATTTATCTATCTACACTACAAGAAAAGCCCTAATAGCCAAATAAATTTTTTTAGTTATTTGGGCTTATTGTGTCTTTAAAATAGAATAATGATGGATTAACGACAGAAATATTCCCTAGCTTAAGTGTTCGCTACAAAATATTAACGAGAATAAAATTTTCCTAGCAAATTTTTCAACTTGGAAATTCCCTAGCTAATTATATTTTTTCTCTTACTAATTTTAATCATAAGTAAGAATAGTAATTAATAATTTTTGACTAAATATGCACAAAAAATTCCCTAGCTAAATTAGCAAGGGAAAATTTTCCAGCTATTTTTATTCCAATGCTATTTTCACAATTTTATTTTTTTACGAAAAATTTGATTACATATTTTTAAATTTTTATATTAAATTGAATAAAAACATTTACTATAAAAACCATTATTTATAATTTACAAAAAGTATTAGTTAATAAATTTTTCTAATACACTAGTTACATAGTTAAAACTAAAACATTACATAGGTATATATTCATTTAAAACCAAATCATCATTCTCATCATTAGTTGATGGATTTGTGCTAGCCTCTCCTCCTTGGGAACTCTGCTAAACTCTGTGTGCTATCTGTCTTTTCAAGAGCACTTACGGTGACTCCATATAAGGCATCTACTTTTGTATTGCATTTGGTACTACTCATAAAAAGTATTTAGAACTTCTTCAACAACATAATCATCAACACTATAATCACAAATCAAAGCTACAATAATATTAAATTATAAAAGGCACACTCTAAACACAAAACAAAACCAAGCATACATGAAGGAAAATATTACTTAATTTTTAGATGTGCTGGTTGACTAGATCCAGCAACTAAAGAATCTACAACAAGTTTATCTCCCAATTTCAAGCATTTTATTGATACCTTTTCATTTATTATATGGGCTGCATATAATAAACAATACTTATCATCGAGCATTTTCCAGTCCTTTATCGATGCTTCGTCTACAAATGCAAATAGAGGCTTAGATTTTTTACCGATAAGATGATGAAATATAGTTATGAAAAATAAAAAGATAAAACCAAAAAACAAAATAACAAGTCAGAAAAAAAATGAACCAATATACTTATCAAGAAATTATTTCAAAATATTACAAACATATGAAAATAAACTATAATAAATATTGGAACATTAAAGATTTATGTAAAGAAAATATAATTTGCTTAGAGCTATATTTAGCTATTATACACATGATCTTCAATCAAATAAGCCTAATATGAACAATTTGTTATATGTAAAAAAAACATCTAGCTAAAAATCACAAAAAATAGCATGTACTTAGTATCTTATTTGGCACAAAGAAGGCCATCGGTTTAATTTTATCAGTGACTCTTACCATGAGCTTTAGACTTAGTTTTAGCTTGCATTAGGACACTTCCTAATTATATCCTTAGCAATAGCCAATAGCCAGCAAGCATTTTGGACATCCAAATATACAAACTACTCTCCACAAATACCAACACTCATTTTGTGATTAACATCCAAATCCACCGACTGTCTGAGTGGCAAAATACATTGATATCAAGACTGCATACCTACTACCTAGTGTGCAACATCAAAATCCACACAATGTGAATGCATTATATCACACATGCATGAAGTATGTATACGAATCAATGTATATAATCAATCCAAGCATACCATGGTGATTCATAATTTTGGTACTTGTAATGATTTACCATGAACATCCAAATTAATACTTTGTGCATGAGTAGGATATTTATATATTTTTATAATTGTGGTAACAATGTGACATTACATAATATCATATGGACACAAATATCTACTATATAATTTATATAGAAAATGCAATATACGGAAACTCAATTTTATTACTAGAACTAGTAAGCCAAGTCTTATGAGAGAATATATAATAGCTAGGCAAAAGATGAATTTGGAAAAATAAACACTAGAATCAAAACACACACTTTTGCATTAAGATAAACGATGAAGATTAAGGGTAGAAAGCGTATCTCAAATCAATAAAAATCTCATGGTTGAAGGAAATCTCTCTTACTCAACAATTAGGTTATGATGTATCCATGTTGGATAGATAAGGGAAGGTGCTTGACGCTAGTCAGGGTTGTCTTGCTCTAGACAACAAGATAGTGTTTTTGTAGTTTTAAATTCTCAAATTGTTTAATTTTTCATTATCAAAACATTGATTAAACAATAAATATATAAAAAACATAAAGACAACTTTTTTTTAATTATCAAATTATTTTCAACAATCTCATGTGTATGTAGCAAGGCACACATGAAAAAAAATACCTTACAATTTTTAATTATTAAATTAATTGAACAATAAATATATAAACAACTTCAAAAAATAGATGTTTGGCCTTCCAACAAGAACAAAATCAAATGGCTATAAAATTTTCAAACTTCATATAGCAAGGCACATATGAAATAATTATTGGTCTTCAAGACTCCTAAAAGTTATAAACACTCTTTATGTTTATATATATATATATCATTTATCATCTACTTCTAAATTTGTTAAATCACATTATAATTACTCATCTCAAATATATATAAATATATCAATAAGTATAGAAGATCGTAGAAAAAATTAAATAGCTGATAAAATTGGTCTAACAGCAAAATCATGGAGCTTCTGATGATAGTTTTTGAAGATAACTTTGATTGTTTGATATTCTGCAAATGAAGACATCATAATTTGAAAAATAAGATTGTGTTTAACAAGAACATTTTGAAAGTTGTAAAAAAAGTATTTTTAGAGTATAGGAACATGAAGATCAGGGTTCACTTTAGAAGACCTTCCATTATCAAAATGGTCAAGATCAAGAACTCAATGGCATTAGGAAAATCAAAGAACTCATCAGAGACATCATTAATAGAGACTAAGTTGGTGAATTCCAGAGTTGATTTTTCTACCTCACCATCATCACCACTTCTAGGATCTTCAACTTTCATAACATTAATTTTAATTTCAGGCAAGAAGACATTTTTTTGCATATTTCCAGATGCAAATTCAGAATGATAGTTCCCTGACTTTGCCAGAAACAACTCACTCAATGCTGAAAATGGCAGTATTTAATAAAAAAAGCAATGTGTGAGTGCAGAGAAATGAGCCATTTTTTATGCCTGCAACACTTTCAAGCATACGAATAGTTATGAAACATGCTGGTGATGGATGAAGATATAGTTTCCAAAATCTCTAAATTAAAATCTCAATGAATCCTATTGCATTAAAGTTAGATACATTCTAATACATTAATAGAATCTATCACAATAGGCAAAGAATGATTAGAAAAATGGTAGCTTGTATATGTTCTTATAATGCTTCCTCGTTCCTATTTACTCTTTAGGTTGTGTTTGATTGGATAGAATTGAAGGGGGATATGATTTGATTATATTAAAAGAAAGTAGAATTAATAATCTCATTTCAGATTTAAATATCTATGAATTAGCATGGAATATACTTAGACATAAAGATTTACAACACTTATTTTACATATTTATAAGACAATCACTAAAAATGAGAGATTTCCTTAGAATTTATAGTAATTTATAAGTAGCTCCAATTATAATTGATATATTTTCAAATCCAATTTTCAAATTCTTGTGGAATTCAAATCATGGATGAATATGTTCTTCCATTTGGTCATCAATTACATGACTTATTCAAATGTTCAAATAGCTATATTTTTCTATCTAATAAGATATAACATCTTTATGTGATTAAAAAAATTTTGTCCAAACTCTAAGAATAGTAAGTCTGAAATTCAAGATTTATCATGCACGATCTTTTCAATCTTTTGAGGTATGACTATCAAGATAAGATATTGGTACAATTTATTTTTTTATCTAGCCTTCATATTTAAAATGCTTCCATATATTAGGATAAGATAAGATAGATATGGAGATCACATTCACACCCAACTACACGAGGGGCTCGCTTTTACATGATTTATAAAAAAAGATAAATATCTCGATTAATTTTAATCAGTAATTTGAAGAGACTGTGTTAGAATAGACTATGTAATATAAAAATTTATCAAGTGATCAATCATCTTAATATATTATTCTCTCATAAAAAAATTTAACTTCAAAGTTATTATGAAAACCAATATTAGTATTTATATAATTACACAACACATTTGTAAAAGATAATATAAGCAATGAAAATAATATACCAAAATACCTATATGCAACCCCTCATCCTTCTAATCCTAACACCCAAAGATTAATAAATGTTAGTTTAAGCTAACATCCAATGTAGAGTCAATCATCTTTATATCATAGTTCATTAGCATTTTCTTGTGAATTAAGGTGAAAGTAAAACATTAGGTTGAGATTGCTTTAAACAAACAACATTTAGAGCTGAAGTTACAAAAAAGAGTAGCCTACGTTACTTTTAAGGCCTACTCTAATGTAGCCCTATTGTGGAGCACATTTCTTGTGAATCATCGAATGATATAGAATAACTTCCAAGACAACCAAAATAGAGATATCAAATTCACTAAATAAATGTTAAAAATTCCCATGAAAAATCAAAATTTCATTTATGTATTACTATACCATCAATTCCATCTCTTCCCTTAGCCAATATCGCCGCATCAATAGAACTCTTTGTTTTATACCCCTACAATTGGAGGGTCTAGTTAATTAACTAATGCAAATCACACATTATACAAACCAAACTTGAGATTAAGAAAACCCAAAAACATATACACATAGTACATTATGGTTTGAGTTATAGCTAAAATAACAAATTAAATGCAAACTAAAAGACCACTTAGCAAATAAGTAAATTCAACCAAAAGGATAATTAACACATTTAAAGAATGGTTGGTAAATTACTTGAATTAATAATTAAAAAAATAATTTTTATTTTTTATCATTAAAACATATGAATCTAAATATACTATGTAAATAACTCTATAAATTTTATGGTGATTCTATCAAGCAAAATTATGTTGGTAGAGATATAGCTTATTTTTTTTAACTCCGCAACTCATCAAGCAACAATTGTTCATCTTACCAAAGAAGCCATTCATTGTACAAACACTTGTGAATAATATTAGTGTGCCCATCAAGCTTCTCAACCATGCTACCTCTGTAGAAATAGAAGTCCCATCTATCGAAAGAATAGAAATTAGTTTTCTATTAAGAAGTTAAGAAAATTTTAGAAAGATGAGAAATTATACAAAAGAATCTTACCCATATCTTGAAGAACCTAAAGAAATGAGAGTTTGGAAAATGGATTCGCAGGTCCCATCAAAATCACCAACAACCATTATGGCAGAATGATCATTTCAAAGCTGAAAGCAAAATTTCTCGCTTTGAAAGATGAAGCAAACAAGCTATAAGCCACAGTTCTCAGAACTTAAACATACTCTGCCAAGACTGCCACAATCCTTTGCTTCCTTGAAAAGTCGCAACCCTATAATATTTGGTGCTAATACTTAGCATAAATTAAATTCACACCCACATTTAAAACACGCTAAGGAGTTTGAAAAAAGGCAAGATTTTAACATTCTGACAACCAGATATTTTCCAAGGAAAGGGTGCAATCACATCGAATGTCATTGCATTTGTGTGAAATCTCATGAAACATTTTATAAATCTCGTGAAACATTTAAGGTGTAGTCTTTTGAGCTTTTATTATATTTTTATTTGAAGTTTATTTTACTTATATAAACTATCAAGGTTTACTTTTATTTGAAAGCTTCATAGGCCAATACATGGAAGAGATCGGTGTGAAAGATGAAGATATAAAGATTATTTTGAAGTTGTTATATGTTAGATTTAAACATTATTTTTAAATTTTAAGGATGATTGTAAGTTTTTTTTATTTCATTGGTGTTGTAACTTTTAGTTGGTTTGGATATGTTAGTTATTATTAATAACTTGTTGTATTATGTTATTGGTATTTTTTTAGATATAGTATATGATGATAAACTATTAATTTTTTTAAAGATCATAAACAAGCTCACAAATGAACTCAAATGAGTTCACAAACGAACTCATTACCGAGCTCGCAAATGAGCTCACAAACGAACTCATTACCGAGCTCGCAAATGAGCTCACAAACGAACTCATTACCGAGCTCGCAAATGAGCTCACAAATGAACTCCTTATCGAGTTTACAAATATGCTTATAATCAAGCTCACATCTTAAAGAGTATGAGCTATAATCAAACGAGGTTTAAATGAATGAGCCCGAGTTGAGCTCGATCTAGATTAGCTCGAGCTAAACTCAAACTCAAGCTTGAATTTTAAAAAATAAAGGAATCGAGCATAATCCAAGTCCTTCCAAAATATTTTGAGCTGAACGCAAGCCTTTGTTAATACAACTCAGTTTGGCTCAGTTAAACCTCTAGATTGATAAAGAGATAGATAGATAGATATATAGGTAGGTAGGTAGGTAGGTAGATAGATAGATATATAGATAGATTGATTGATTAATAGATAGATATATAGATAAACAGATAGATAGACAGATTGATAGAAAAATAGATAGATAGATAGATAGTTTGATTGATTAATAGATAAATATAAAGACAAACAGACAGATAGGAAGATACACATATAGTTAGATAATATATAGGTAGATAGAAAGATAGATAAACAGAGAGATATATAGATTGATTGAAAGATAGATAGATAGATAGACAAATAAATAGACATATAGATAGACAGATAAATATACATATATATAGACATGTAGATAGATATAAAGATAGATAGACATATAAATAGATAGATAGATAGACAAACAAAATAATAGACAAATAGATAGATAGAAAGATAGACAGTTAGATAGACAAATAGACAGATAGATAGATAGGCAGATAAAAAAATAGATAAATAGACAGACATAAATAAGGCAAATAGATAGATATATAGATATATTTATATAGAGATAGATAGATAGAAAAATAAATTGATAGATGAATTGATAAACATATTGATAGAAATATTGAAATATAGATTGATAAATAAATTGATAGGTATATTAATAGATAGATTAAAAGATAGATAGACAGATAGATAGAGAGATAGATTGATAGATAGATAAACATATAGATATATAGATAATTAGATATAGAGATATATAGACTGATAGATATATAGAAAGATATACAAATAGATATATATATTGAATGATAGATAAATAGATAAATAGACAAATAGATAGATATATTGTTAGATAGATAGATTGATAGATAGATAGATAGACAGATAGATGGATAGATAAATAGATAGATAGATAAATAGATAAATAGATAGACAAATAGAAAGATAGATAGATAGATAGGTAGATTGACAGATAGATAAAAAATAAATAGAATGACTGATAAACAGAAAGTTAGATAGAATGAATGATTGATTGATTAATAGATAAATAAAAAGTCAAATATATAAATAGATAGATTGATAGATTGAAATATAGATTGATAGACATATTGAAACTAATTTTGATAGATAGATTGTTAAACAAGTTGATATACAAATTTTTATAAAAATTGATAGACAAATTAATATACAGATCGATAGACTCATAGATAGATTGATTGATTAATATATTTATTAACATATTGAAAGATAGATAAATCGACAGATTGATAAACTTATAGATAGATAGATAGATAGAAAGACAAAAAGATTGATAGATCAATAGATTATTGGACAAATAATAAGGCAAATTTAAATACATATAGAGATATAGATAGATCGATGGATGGATAGATAGATAGATAGATAGATAGACAAATAGATATAGATAGATAGATAGATATTAAAAGATAAATAGATATTTAGATAGATATAAAGAGAGTTAGAAAGATAGAGAGATAGATAGATAGATAGACATATAGATTGATAAAAAGACAGATAGATAGATAGAAAGAAATATATATATATATATATATATAGACAGATAGATAGATATACAGACATACAAATAGATAAATAGATATATAGATAAAGAAATATAAATTTAGATAGATAAAAATATAGATAGACAAATAGATAGGCAGATAGATAGATAGATAGATGAATGGATAGATAGATAGACCAGATAGAAATAAAATAGACAGATAGATCAATAGAATGATATATAGATAGATAAATAGATAGATAGAGAGATAGATAGATAGATAGATAGATATGCAGATAGATAGATAGGCAGATAGATTGGTAGGTAGGTAGACATATAGAAATATTGGTAGATAGATAGACAAATTGAAAGATACCTAGAGAGATAGATAGATAGATAAAAATGATAGACAATTAGATAGACAGATATATATAATAGAGACACATATAGATAGATAGATAGATAGATAAATAAATAGATAAATAGACAAATTGATAGACAAATAGATAGGTAGATAGATATTTAGACAGACAGATTGATTGAATGAATGATTGATTGATTGATAATTTGATTGATAGATAGATAGATAGATAGATTGATTGATTGACAAATAGATTGATAGATAGATAGATAGACATATAAATTGATAGATATATAGACAATTAGATAGATTAATAGATAGATAGATAGATAGACAAACAAATAGACAGGCAAATTGATATAAAGATAGATAGATAAATTGACATATAGAAAGACACACAGATAGATAGATAGATAGATAAACGGACATAATGATAAATATAAATATTGATGGATAAATAGATAGATATATAAAGAGAGATTTATAAAGAGATTGATTGACACATTGATAGAGAGAGATATACATAGATTGATAGAATGATAGATTGATAAAAAAATTGATAAACATTTTAAAAGAAATATTTATTTATAGATTGCTAGATAGATTGATAGGCAGATTAACATACAGATTGATAAATAGACAGATAGACCGATAGATAGACAAATAGAAAGGCAGAGAGATCGAAACATAGATGGATAGATTTGTAGACTGATAAATACATAGATAGATAGATTAATTTATTAATAGTTAGATAGATATATGGACACATAGATAGACAGATAAAAAGATATATAGATATATAGATATATACATAGATAGATAGAAAGTCAAATAGATAGAAAGATTGATAGACATATAGATATATAGATAGATATTAAAATAGATAGACATATAGATAGATATATAGATAGACCCAAATATAGTCAGATGGATAGATGATAGATAAAAAGATAGATAGATAGATAAATATTTAGATACTTAGACAAATAATAGACAGATAAATAGTCAAATAGATATAAAGAAAGATAGATAAATACACACTAAGTTAGATAGAAAGATAGATAAATAGACAGATATACAGACCGATAGATAGATAGAGAGTCAGATAGATAGACAAGTATATAAATAAAAAGTTAAATTGTAAATAGATAGATAGACAAATAGATCGATAGAAATATGAATAGAGATATAAATAGATAGATAGATAGACATATAGATACTTACAAAGATAAAGATATAGTTAGTTAGATAGATAGATAGATAGACATATAGATACATACAAAGATAGATAGATAGTTAGATATATAGATAGAGAGATAGACAAATAGATAGACAAATAGAAAGACCACATATATAGATAGATAGGTAGATAAACTAATAGATAGACAAATAGATTGATTTATTGATAAAGAGATTGATAGATTGATTGATAGATATATAGATAGATTGATTGATTGATAGATTCATAGACAAATTGATAGATAAATTGATAGACAAATTGATAGACAGATTGATATATAGATTTATAGATAGATAGAATAAAAGATAGCGATGGAAATAGTGATGGAAATAGTCCCTAGCAAAATAAATTTAGAGACGAAAAAATCTCTTGCTAAAATAAAGATATCCCTACCTAAATTAGCTAGGGCAATTTGCTAAATTAGCTTCGGAAATTTGTTAAATTAGGTATGGAATTTTCCCTAGCTAATTTAATATTCAAAACTATATTCAGAATTAAATTTATTTTTAAATTTTTTAATTAAATAAGTTAATATTTTTATATTAAATTGAATAAAAATATAAACTATAACTGATAATTAATAATTAACAAAAAATTAAATCATTTAATAACTTATACTGATGCAATATTTTACATAATTAAAATAAAAAAATAACAAAAATTATATTATATCTTATTCTTCAATGTATCTACTAATAGTGTATAAAGTATAATATATCAATGCATTGACATTGCTTTCACTCCCTCTGCTCCTCTAATCATCATTTTTCTATTGCGACAAAGATGTCCGAGTCACGACAAGTCATGTCTAATGAAAAATCCTTACATTTATACAAGCTTTATATGGGGAACAATGCGGTACCATATATGTAAGAAATTTTAACCACTTAATCAAATCAAAATAAAAAAAAAGTTATGTTTTGATAAATATATAATACTACAGTATATATGTACATATACTAGCATTTTACTCGTACATATATTATTGAAATATATGTAAATAAAAACTACCATATTTTGTATACATATATACCGAGTACAAATATACTCGGTATATATGTACAAATATACTCAGTATATACGTACATATATACTATAGTATAAAAGTACGTATATACAAAGTATATAAGTACATATATTCTACAGTATATAAGTACATATATACTACAGTATATATGTACGTATCTGCTAAGTATATACATACAAAAAATTCAGTATATACAAACATATATACTCGGTATATATATACTTATATACTCAGTATATACGTAGATATATACTTGGTATATACGAACATTTATACCAAGTATATACGTACATATATACTATAGTATTATATGTACGTATATATACTCACATAGCCTTGGATGACACACACACTTGTACTTAATGCAAATACACATGCCATCAAAGACAACAGAAGAAAATAATCTAGGATTTAAAAAACACGCATATAGGTCCTCTCAGGCATGGTCAGCATTTTTAGTTCTTTTTTCTCCGGTACTCCACATAGATAGAGAACATTGTTACACCTGTGCATGGAGCATTACATATTACATTTACAAACCAATAACCGATAACAACTAGTCTCAGATCTGAACTGCAACGACGCATATCTGCACAAAATAAGAGTGTCAAGAAAAACTTGTGTTTGCATGGAATTAATTTTTTGGTATATTCACAACTTCAGAAGCTAAGGTGTTGTTCCAGCACCATGGACGACTAGCCAAGGCTTTTACATACTTATAATAGGCTAACACTTTACCCAAAAAAATTGGGGACAACACAAACATATTCACAGATATATAAAAATATTTATTATCGACATGAACAAACACAATTAAGTTCATATTCATACAGCTTCAAAAAAAATCTAAAAGATGTCTAGCATGATGTTTAGAAAGAAAAGAGAGTGCAAAAATAAAATGTTTAGGAATAATGAAAATAATAGAAGCTAAGCATCCTTTTGATCGGCTGAAATTGGTAAATTAGACTCATGCATTTGAAGGTCTGTCGCAATGTTTGAATACTTTGAATCAGATTTTTTTGTGAGTGTCACATAATGTGTCCTGTAGAGATTCATTATTAGGTTAATCAGCAAAGCAAAGAACAAAACCACAATAAAAAAAATTGAAACCTAGAAAAAAATATCATAATTATTTGCTGCACATAGACAAAAATTAATAACAGTTCAAAAATAATTTTCATACGAAATCATCCTCATAATTAGTAGGGATGTTAGCCTCTCCTACAAGGTTTTGCAGCTGGATCTCGGAATTATCTGTTGCGTTAATGCCACTAACTGTGACTCCATATAGGACATCTGCTGTTGCATTACATTCTTAATTTCTTTCATCTCATCATTTATTTTTTAATTTCTTGCATTTCTTTCATCAAATTAGTATACTGCACATCCTTCTGTTCTTTAATTTCATATATTTCTTTCTTTAAATGAGATCTGTTCATCCTTCTTTTTCATTTTGGTATCCATAACTACAATATGTTCATTTGTTTCTATTGCTTATTGTTCGACTGCCTCATCTACCATTGCTGAGATAGATGAATTAGAAGCACGACTACTATAACAGAATGCCACTCCCTTCGAGCTGATGTCCTACACTCACTACTTCTTACGACCTCCTATGGTCTCCAACTAAATAGGATCATAGTCAATTAGTTGAAGATCCATTGAACCCTCAACTTGTTGATGAGCAGCTATCACACATTCCTCCATTAGTTCCTAAGATAAAATAAAGAAAAATTCTATTCTAGATATACATAAAATAAAATAAATATTTTCCATTCCAAAATTTTCAAAATGTACTATAGTATTATGAAATTTTTATTAATATAAAAAATTCTTATAGTAATCATCTGAGACTTGTTGTCAACAAACTGATTATCTACTTTCTTCACATGCATCTTCCTGAAAATCTCATAAAAATTGGGATCTCCACCTAATTCTCCAGCCTAGAATATGTTTTTATTAAGTCATAAAAAACAAATGAACAAAAAATTTACCAAAATAAATAAAACCATGCAGAGATTTGATTTATTGGACAATTAGGACAACGACTAAATATATAAATGTTTAAATTTTTAAAATTGTACCAAATCTCAAACGTGCTCAATGCTCGAATTTGACCCTCCTGTGTGTCGACAAATTCTTGTACCTAGTCCAGCTACCTCTCTTCGTCAATTTTTGATATCAATATCTGATTTTTTTTCACATGTGGCTCCTCCCAAAACATAAGCCACTCGGGCTAGTCATCCTCGGATATAAAATCATTCCTTTCTTTTATTTCTTTATTTTATGGACAAAATCAGAATACCATTGAGTAGCTTTGCTCTCCCACAATTAACTTTATCTTTCCATCAAATTTGAGTGCCCATGTGCATTGATTCTATATATAGAAAAATCACAAAAGAATTATATTAACAACAAGAATATAATTATTTACTCCTTGAATAATAACCAACATAATAGTTAAGTAATTTGATAATTAATTTTCAATGCATTTGTTTTGTTATTTTTACCTGAAAGTCATTAAAATAAGACTCTTTTGTCGATTTAGAAACTTTCTTCTAGGAGAATGCTTTAGAATCCGCATTTCCTTGAAAGACTTTGTAATTATAGTCGAATGCTTGTGAGATGGAATAAAACTGTACAATCAAATAAATAACATTGAAAACAAGAAAATCATAACAATATAAAAAAACACTAACAGTAACATCAAATTTTTTTTTCAAGTTATATTTACATATTTCTTTTACCTACAATCGAAAATCTCAATTACTAACTTTATACTGAGTAGAGGAAAACACACATTTGATGATGTCATTGGTTTTGTAAATGGGAGAACTATCGTGTAAAATGTGATGTAGATATAGAGATGGATCAAAAGTGTGTGCAGGAAGCACAATGAATGGTGGGCCTATATGTGATAAAGGTGATAATAGAGGTCTCAATGATGGTGATGGTGATATAAATAGAGATGTTGATTGTGATGTTGAAGAATGGATATGGTGGGTATGAGACGATACTGATTTTACAACATGATTTAACATACTAGATGAATTTGGTTCATTTCTACGTCCACGTCTACCTCTACCACGACTGAGTCCTTTAGGTGCCATCTACTGTACAAAATAAGACATAGAAAAAATAATACAGATATGATGAACAATCATGCATTTTAGAATAAAACATACCAATAGATTTCAACAAAATATAGTACTCTTTGATTGTTTAATATTATAATAAAATTATAATAGTTTAATTATCAGCATTACTATCATCCTCCAAAAGATCTTCTGATATTTCATCTGATTCCGATAGAAGTTCGAACTCATCTTCAGATAGAAATTGATCATCTTCAATTTTTATTAGACCATCATTTGAGTCACATAAATTTTCTGGTTCTACATCTACATGCACAGGCTCAATATTATTTATGTCATCTTCCTTGAATGTTGGTGCAATATGTAAGTCTGTACTTCTTTGTTGAGATGTTGGTACTTCAAAATTTGATCGAGCTTTGATTTTGCAAATCACCCACCAATTACTCTTATCACGAGATAAACTCGGATATGTTCAATAATATACTTGAGCGGCTTGAACTACCATAATAAATGGCTCATATCAATTATATCTACGTTTATGGTTAACATCAACTAGCTTATAATCCGAATGAATCTTAGTGCCCACATTTCATATAGGATCAAACCACTCACACTTTAATAATACAATCATATTATTTTCGAGTCAAGGATACTCCAACTCAATAACTTCTTTGAGTTGATCATAATAATCAATCTCATCTTCACTATAACGTGAGCTTTAAATGCATACACCACTATTTATTGTAGTTTTAGAAGAACCATGCCCAATTGTGTGAAATTCATATCCATTGACAAAATACCCAGGATAGGTTGTCACATATCTAAACGGGCCATTACATAGATTCCGAATGAAAATATTTGAATCTCCATTTGAAGGATCAATTTCCTGTGACATAAATTAAAAAAAATGATATTAACAAATAAAAGATATTAATTAATTAAATAATTTAAAACTTAATAATTCTCACATAATTTTTAAACCAATTCGTAAATTTAGTTTCTAGCATATAATCGACATCATTGCTAGAAATTGCTGGTTACCTTTATTTTTACTACTCAACATAAATACACAAATATAAAAAGAGAGAAAAAAGTATATTAAATTTTAATAATTCCTTTAAAAGATAAAATTAAAATATGATTAAACCTGCAACGATTTTGGGTATACATACTCAATATATGGTGCAATATCTTCATTATATAGTAAAACATAACTCCGGATTACTTTGTACTCTTCATCTGTAATATATCTTTTCATTACTCTTTCAAATGCTCTTCCAGGGTGCTTGAAGATAGTTTGTCCACAGAATCATCTTTTACCATCACATGACCTTCATCATTCCGAGGTACATTTTATTCTTTGGATTGACATGATCCTCAAAATAATAAAAACAAAATGATGATGTTTCTTCTACTAAATATGCATTGCAAATTGAACCTTCAACTTTTGCCTTGTTTCTAACATTCAATTTCAATTAATGAAGATACCTACAACCACAATATTAGGTTTCAATTATATTAAATTACAATATTACTTTATGTATGAAATAATAAACACATCAAATTATATGTATTTACCTCTCAAAAGGATACATCCACCTATATTGCACTGGCCATACTATTCTTGCTTCATATGCCAAATGGATTGGTAAATGCACTATTGAGTCAAAAAAACCCAGTGGGAATATCCATTCAAGCTTACAAATAATAAGTGGAATGTCATTCTCCAGGCTCACCATGTCGTCTATTTTGATTGTGGTTGCAGATAGCTATTTGAAAAACAAACTATGTTCTGTAAGGACCTTCCAAATACTTAGGGGAAGTAATTCATGGAATACAATTAGTATTAATCTCTGCATAAATACATGATAGTCATGACTTTTCATTTCAAATAACTTAAGATTCTTCATATCCACGCATCTACCAATATTTGACACATATCCATCAGGGAATTTCAAATTTTAACCCATTCACATAATATATGTATTGCCTTCTTAAAAAGTGTGTAGCAAGCTTTAGAAACTTTTCCTGTTGTCTGATTCAGTTTCAATTCAGGATGCCGATAGTAATCATTCAGCTCTTGTCTTGAATATAAAGTGTCTCTTGTTTTTCCATCTACATAAGAACAATGTTGAAAACATTGTCAAACATTTTTTCAATATGCATTACATCTAAGTTATGACGAATTAAATGGACTTCCAATAGGGCAAATCCAAAAATATACTACGTTTCCTCCAGGCAAATATTTTGCCTATTGGTCCATTACTTCGAGTAGCATCCTTTTCAGTTACCTTCTTCAAACCCAAACTTTGAATCTCTATCATAATATCATCTTCTAAACGAACTGCTGGTGCAACTATCACACAGTTTTATTTTTTCAAAATGCAGTTTTATTTCTTCGAAATGGATGATTCGTAGGTAGAAACTTATGATGGTTATCAAATATGACTTTTTACCACTATATTTGAGGTTAAATGTATCAGAATTTGTCATGCAATATGGGCATGTGAATCATCCTACAGTACTCCAGCCAAACAAAATTGAATAAGTAGGAAAGTGACTTACCATCCACATAAGGGGCGCCAGCATAATATATTGTTCTTCTTTGAGATATCATATGTATTCACACCAACATCCCACAAATGATTTAACTCTGCAATAAGAGGCTGTAAGAAAACATCCAGCATGTCTTTCAGATTTTTTGGCCTTGGAACCAAGTTTGACAAAAACATATATTGCTCTTCATACACAACCACGGAGGCAAGTTATAATGTGTCATGATCACTGGTCATTCTGAATATTGTTGTCCAGATTGCCTAAATGGTTGAAATCTATCAGTGTAGAGATCCAATCTCATATTTTGACTTTCAGCGAAAATCTTGATGTATATGATTAAAATTCTTCCAAGCAAGTGAATATGATGGATGATGCATTACCCCTTCTTCAACCTCATGCTCAGAATGCCACCTCATATCATTTGCTAGCATTTGATGCATATAATCTGTGTAATCGAGGATTAATAAAAAATAATACATTTTAAATGCAAATTTAAAATTTTTGTCGCGTATGCACAACACGAACTACCTTCTTAAATCAAGATAATCACAAACATTATAGCTAATTAAATCACTATCACCACCCCAATATAACATACATCCATTGAAACAACAATCAATTTTTTTCACTGGCAGACCCAATCCTCGTAGTAACTTCTTAGTGTTGTATAAGTTGTTAGTGATGAAATTATTATCCGAAATAATCTTCTTCATCAGTTTTGTTCACGTGATCAAGTATTTCTCAGACATATGATTTTTTGACTTAATGCTCATAAAGTCGATCCACAAGTGACAATTGCGAATGTATTTTACAACCAGGCCACAACTTTGTATCCACAACATTAACATTTCATAAAATTTCTAAGCTTCAGGATTAGGTGGTTCATCCATGTAATCCATATTGAGGCAGCATTGGTAGCTTCCGTGATCATTCTATGGTTTGTGTTTGATGATTCTTCAGCACAAGCAAATGATTCAGTAACCTCATTTTGGTCAATGTTCAGAGCCATTGAATTTTTCCATGATACATCCAAACAAAATAATTTAGAAAAAAACCAATATTTAGTCAAATGTTATCTTAAAGTGTTTGCATCACTAAAAGGGATATTTGACACTTGCGATGATTAAATGGCACACGTAAAGTTTTTCTCCATCCACTCAAAAAATTTGTATTCAAAATTCTATTCCTAAACCTACTCTACATCCACTGATGAGCCTAAAACCCATTTTACCATGTTTTATTTACAAAAAATAATGACTCAATAATTATTTTGAATTAACATTTTATTACCTTCAAAATATACTAATAATTAAATAAAAGTATCTTATTAGATGAATATTTAAAATGTAAATTATTGTGAAGATAAAGCAATATGTTGGTAAAATCTACATGAATAGATATAACAGCAATCATCTAGCACAATAAAGATAATAAAGATCATAGGGTAATACTAGATAAAAGAGGCAAAATACGACAATGGCACAAGAAAGGAAGCAAAAAAGAAAGACATTTAAAGTTGGAAGGAGGAGAGGGGAGAGGGGAGAGAGAGAAGGTGGACTGAGAAAGAAGGGTAGAGAATGGAGAGATGGGGAAGAGAGAGAGAGCAAGGGGAGAGGGAGAGAAAGAGAGAGAGAAAGGGGGAGAAAGAGTGAGTGAGAAATGGAAAAAAGGGAAAGAGGGAGCGAGAGAGAGAGAGAGGGAGATAGAGAGGAGAGGGAGAGAGAGAGAGAGAGAGAGAGAGAGAACAAGCAAAAAAGGAGAGTGAGAAAGAAAATAACAAGAGAGAGAGTGTGACACAAAAAGAAAAAGAGGAAGAGAGTAACACAGAAAAAAATTAGAGAGGGAGAGAGAAACACAGAAATGCAGTGTTAGAATGAGAAATTACATAAAAGTAAAAAAAAAATTTCTTCTGTACAAGCCTATCAAATATTACATCTTTTGTCATACATAAGTTCATATATGAGCCTGAGACCCAAGCGATGAGATTATGTAGAGTACGACCCTTATTTGTATTATACCATATAAGAGCCTGACCAACGGACACTCTCATGCTATGTGCTTACAAATTGTGATATTATATCCTTTGCTATTTAATTTCAAGTTATACAACAAATTTGGTATTATCCCATATCGAATTATATGTTAGTATACATATAGTAAATGTAGGTATAAATAGTTACATATAGTTATATATATTTATATGCATACAAGTAGTTATAAGTAGATATTCATAAATGTATAAAAAGTTACAAACATTATATATACATATATGTATACATAATTAAAAATAATGTATACAAAGTAGTTATAAAAAATTATATAGATTTACATATATGTATACATAATTAAAAATAAAGTTTTATTTATATATATAGAGTTATTTATAGTTATACAAATATTTATATATAGTTATACACATATAGTTAAACATTATGTTGTATGTTTTTATACATATAATTATAAATATAATTACATGTGGTTATACATATATTTATAGGTATAGGTAAATTTATATTTATACATGTATATATATTTTTTCATATAATTTCATATATTTATACATATAGTTATGTATAGGTATGAATATAAGAAAATACATTTTTTATACTAATATATAAACATGTATATTAAATATATATTTTTAATTATATATTTAAATATAGTTATGTATAAAGTTTTTATAGTTATACATATAGTAAGATAGAATTATTTATAGTTATATTTTATTATAAATATAATATTTATAGTTGTAAAAAAGTATATATCATTAAACATTTAGTTTTATATATATATATATATATTCATATGAGTAGTTATATTTTGTTATACATCAATATATACTAAGTTAGAAAAAAAATATATAGATTTACATATATGTATACATACATACATACATACATATATATATATATATAATATATATATATATATATATATAGTTAAAAAATATAGAAATATTTAATTATATAAAGTTTTATTTAGTTGTACAAATATTTATATAGATTTATAAACATAAAATTAAACATTATGTTGTATGTTATTATACATGTAATTATAAATATAGTTACATGTGGTTATACTTATATTTATACATGTAGGTATATAATTTAGTCATATAATTTTATATATTTATACATATAGTTATGTATTTGTATAGATATAGTAAAATACATTTTTATATACTAATATATACAAATGCATTTAAATATAAGTTGCAAATTATATATTTAGATATAGTTATGTATAAAGTTTAACAATTATACATATAATAATATATAATTATTTATAGTTATATGTTATTATACATATAGTATATAGATATATAGATTTTTATATAGTTAAATATATAGATATATTCATACAAATAGTTATACATAGATATATAAAGTTATAAATAAATATATGATTTACATATATGTATTCATAGTTACAAATATAGTTATATTTAATTATATAGTGTTACATAGTAATACATATATTTATATATAGTTATACACATGTAGTTAAACATAATGTTGTATGTTATTATACATATAATTATAAATATAATTAATTATGGTTATACATATAATTACACATATAGTTATACTTATATTTATACATGTTGGTATATATCTTTTTTTATATAATTTTATATATGTATACATATAGTTATCTATAGGTATATATATGGTAAAATACATTTTTAAATATAGTAAATGTGGTATTGTATATGGTAAAATACCTATTTTTATATAATTTTATATATGGTAACATACATATTATATATGTTATTATATAAAAATGTATATTAAATATATGTTGTTAATTATATTTTTTAAATATAGATATGTATAATATTTTATAGTTATACATATAGTCAAAGATAATTATTTATAGTTATATGTTCTTATACCTTTGGGATCCAATGGCAAAACACAAAAAAAAACAAGTTTGACTTATAATAGATCAGAACAAAGTAAATGCGGTCTTATATTTCAGACATGTAATATATAAATATAAATACAATTTGAATGCCCCTAGAAACAGATTATGTCATCCACATAACAAAACAAAACTCAAGAAAAATAGGTAAAGATTTAGTCCACATCTAGATATGTCGAAAAAGTTAGTCTCATCCTGCTAAAATTGTTTATGACTTGCTGGCAATATAATTGGAAAGCTAATCAAGACCCTCGTAGAGGCCCTCGCTAGAGGTAGCACAGATGCTCTGATGTGCCAATGGCATTGGCAAAGTGAGTGAAGTCTTAGCTTGTCAATAATTTAAGCTGCATTCATCACATTGGGACGATCTTGCTTATTAGCGAACACGAGCAAAACTGCATCTCGAAGCTTTTCCTCCTTTAGCATCCTATGCAACTCTTCTCTAGCTTCATCAACTCGATCTCTGTCATTGCTCTCCACCACAATAGTAGGAATTGTGGTGACAATTGTAACCAAGTTTCAACTTATACAGAATGGTTTTTTAACCGCCAGCATCAAGACCTAGCATCAAAATCCTCATCTCCTTGTTGGCAAACAACCTGCTGAACAACATTGTGAACATAAACCCCATTTCTTCCACTAAATCTCAATCCCTTTATCATATGGCAGTAGAGAGATCTAATGAGAAAAAGAAACAGAATCAATAGACCTCAATAGATAGTCACTAGAGAGGGAGGTCAACCTCTATATGTTCTTATACCTATAGTATATATAAATAAAAAAAAGTTTTATATAGTTAAACATATAATTATATATAGATATATTCATACAAGTTGTTATAAGTAGTTATATATAAATATATACAAAGTTATAAATAAATATATAGATTTAATTAAATGAATACATATATGTATACATAGATATAAATATAGTTATATTTAATTATATAGAGTATTACATAGTTATACAAATATTTATATATAGTTATACACATATAGTTATAAATTTGCATGTAGTTAAAGATATAGTTATATATACTTATACATATAGTAAAATACAAATATATATAGTTACATATTATAATACATATGATATATTTTGTTAAAAATATAGTTATATTGAATTACTCATATAGTTATAGAATATTATATAGTTAAAAAAATAGTTATATATAGTTATTAATATAGTTATAAAAATAGTTTACATATTACAAATATAGTTAAATATAATTATGAAGAGTTTTATATTGGTATACAAATATTTATAAATAGTTATCATATATTATGATAACAACACACTCTTAATTGCCCAATTAAATTACACCACTATAGAGAAAGAACTTGTATCAATAATCTTTTCTTTGGTAAGTTAATATCATATTTAGTGGGAACTAAAGTCATAGTATATACTAATATTCTATAATCAAATATCTCATAGAAAAGAAAGATGTCAGGCTTAGATTGATTTGATGGATTTTACTATTACAATAGTTTAACTAGAGATATTAGATAAGAAATGTACATATAATCAAAATTAAAAATAGCTTATCATGACTAGAAAAGAAGATAGCAGAGTATTTGAAGAAGATATTAAATCAATCTTTTTAGTTGAACTAATTATAACATTGAATGGAAATGTAATTCCATGGTATGTAGTATTGAATGAACCTTATCATTGCATATAGTTCTCTGATCAAAATTTTAGGCAAAGTGTTATAGATGGGAGATTAGTAGTATCTTACAATAAAGTGACTTTTTACTCCCACTCTCACGAATTTGTGGAACATGTTAATATTTATGTGCTCAATTTTTTTCTCAAAATTGATGAAATACATATCTAATTAAACAGTGTTATTATTAGACAGATATCTAAATAGTAAAGCATCATCACCCACCATATTTTTTTATTATTAATGGTGGTGGTGGTAGTGGTGGTAGTGGTAGTAGCGGCACAATAGTAGCGGCAGTAGCAGTAGTAGTAGAGGTAGCACCGGCAGTAGTGACAGTGGTAGCAGTGACAATGGCAGTGGTAGCAACAGTGGCAGCAGCAATGGTAAGAGCTATAGAAGTGGTAGTAGCGGCGACAATGGTGGTAGTAGTGGTAATAGCGGTGGCAGTGGCAGCGGCGACAATGGCAGCGGCAGCGGTGGTAATGGAAGCTGCAGTGGCGACAATGATAACAGTGGCAGGAGTGGCAGCGGTAGCGACGGCAAGAGCGGCAACGGTAGCGACAGTGGGAGCAGTGGATGGAGTGGTAGGGGCAATGGTAGTAGCAGCAACAACAACAACAACAACAACAAATATGATATATACGTACGTATATACTCAATATATACGTACGTATAATACTACAATATTTTATGTACATATATATTGAGTATATTTGTACTCGGTATAAATGTACACATAATACTATAGTTTGTATGTACATATACTATAGTAATATATGTACGAGTGAAATGCTATTATATATTTACATATATACTATAGTATTATATATTTATCAAAACATAATTTTTTTATTTTGATTTGATAAAGTTGTTTAAATTTATTATAGATATGGTACCGTATTATTCTCCATACAAAGCTTGTATAAGTGATGGGATTTTTCACTAGACATGATGTGTCATGACTCTGACAACTTTGTCATTGCAAAAAATGGTGATCGAAGGAGTGGAGGGTGAGAAAGCAATGTCAATGAATGGATAGATTATACTTTATGCACTGTCGATAGATACATTGAAGAAATAAGATGTAATAAAATTTAATTATTTTTTTGTTTTAATTATGTAAAATATTGTATTAGAATATGTTATTAAATGATTTTATTTTGTGTTAATTATAAATTATCATTTATAGTTTCTATTTTATTCAATTTAATATAAAATATTAAATTAATTAATTAAAAAATTTTAAAATAAATAAAATTTTGAAATAATTTTGAAATTAAAATGACTAGAGAAATTCCTTATCTAATTTAGCTAGGGAAAAATCCTATGCTAAATTTGAGGGAAAAATTCCTAGCTGAATTAGCTAGGGAATTTTTATTAGCTAATTTAGCTAGAGATATCTTTATTTTAGCAAAGGATTTTTCTTGCACTAAATTTATTTAGCTAGGGACTATTTCCATTGCTATTATTTAGCGATGAGCATTTTAACTTGTGAATACTTCATCGTTATATCTATTTAGCAATGGAAAATCTCATTTATCTTGCTAATTTAGCTAGAAAAATTATTTTTTTTAGCTAGGGATTTTCTGTCGCTAAATTTTTAGCTAGGGACACTTTCCCTCGCTAAATTATAGCAACGAGAACTTTAGATAGGGAATTGATATGTTGTTAATCCATCTTTATATCCCATTTTGTGATGAAAAATGCCCATTTAGCTAGGGAATTGTCCCTAGCTATATGGGATTTTCTTGTAGTGAGGAATCTGGGTGAACAAATTCCTGTATCTTATGCAATCTTGAAAAAATCTTTCCTGCTAGTTTATCTGACTCAATGGAATATCTTCCAGTGCTTTGGCTTATTAAGCCAGGATTGCTGGTCCTGTCCATTATATTTAGATGTATCCTCTAGAAAAATAATATTAATTCACTAAATAAATTCTTTTCTAATATATATTTTATATACACAAAAATGACTTGTAATTTTTAATAATCTTTTTGTAGATACTATAGAAAAATAAAGCATAAAATAATGAATAAGGCTCTGGTAGAGGGTTCTATATCACTAAGTTATATTATGGATGAGGCTGCAAAATTCACATCATTCTATTTCAAAGAAGGAGATCCAACTTTCCCACTTAAGAAAGAGTGGAATGAAGTTTATCTTTATGACAATGTGGATAATGATATGTTTGAAATTTTTAAGCCTTCGTGTAAAGCAATTGGTGCTGAAGGAAAATGGTATCTAATAGACTATTAATATACTGCAGCTCATCTATATTTCCTAATAAATAATACTGAGGTTCAACCATGTTGGTATTGTTGTTATAATCGAAGATGTGGTTGGGGATGAAGACATCCTTTTAGTTGCATCTTTTGAGATGGATACTTGTGGAGATGAAGATGTTGATGAAATTTTAATTTATTATGAGGAAGAAACAAGTGATGAAGAGGAGTTTGAAAATCATGTTACTACATATGAAGAATAAGACAAACCAAATTTGGATAATTCTGATGAGAATGAGTAGTCGATGTGTTTTATGTTATATTAATTATTAATCATTTTGTTTAGTTTCATTGCCTTATGTATTTTTTATAGATATGGCACGTGGATGAGGTAGAGGCAACACATTGCAAGGTCGTGCGAGTTATGGTATAGGCAGTACAACCTCAAGTATGCTCGAAACTGGCAGAGGATCATGGGTGGATGAGACACCATAGCAGACAGAGAAGGTTGTGAATGTACCATAGTAGCAGCATCAACTATCTGATCCATATAATGGTCCTGAGATTTTGATGAATGATCAAAAGACATGGGAGAGAGAGGAGGGAAAGGATGAAGATGTTGGAGAGTCTTCCTTAGAGCACATTAGTGATGAGATACTTTTATTGCTCAATTTGATCAGACAATTGATAATCCGTACGATATAAAACTAACAAATTATTTATCAATTTTTTATACTCGCTAATAAATTTTTTGTTGTATGATAAAGTTAGAGCCATCTTGTTCCATTTCTAGGGTTCTAAGGTCAATTTTCAAAAATTCCTTTAAACCTAATGTACATAATTGGAAGTCACTCAAACATAGAGACCAATTGATAATTTGGAGAGAATTTAAGGTAAATATTACTAACTAAAAAAATTTACATATTTTATTTATTCTTTTGTTCATTGATTAAAAAGTGCTTATTATGGATATAGAAAGTTTATAGGTAGACACAGCCAAAGGAGGAGGTTAAAAGTGTATTCTACAAACATGCTACCAGTTGGTATAAAGACACCATGTATGAGATCAAAGATAAATGGTTGAAGAAGAAAGAAAAAGATTCGAGTATCCCAAATCATGTTTTCAAGGAGTTGAGGAGCAGTTTGGAAGATTTGGATTATAGGAAGAGTTGATAAAAAGACCGGCAATCATCGCTCAGAGGAGGCTAGAAAGTGTAGTGGCATGTTTATACACACTTATAGATCTCGCTCTATGCGTGGAGCACGAATGAGCATTGGTATTATTTCTAATTTATCCTTTTTATGTTTATTACTTTGTAAATTGTGTTTAATTATGCCTAAATTCATTTCTCATACAAAATTTTTTTGTCAATATAATTAATGTATGTATTGTGTGTAATTATAGACACGCAAAAAGGGTAAGAAGTCTAATGCTCCTCACTTATTCAGATACATGCACATGAAGGCTCATGATGATCAGACTTTCGTTGATCAGAGATCTCATGCAGCAAATGTAAGTTTATATAAAAAAAGTAATTTTTCTTTTTTTTGTTTGAATATAAATTGAAATACTTTTCATAGATTTTTATTAGGTTAGATTTGAGGAAATGTTAGCTGCTGTGACTCAAGAGTATTCCTAGTCTACTTTAGGTTCATGTGATGGTGCAATAGGTAGTTCTCATTCATCAGCTCCACCAGTTGATACGAATCAGAATTGGTATGTGGCTGTTGATGGTAAGGAGAAGATGCAAATCTATAGCATTGGTTTGCCGACATCATTATTCTACTTGCAAAGACAACTAGACTATGAAACTGAATTTTTAGGACCAATTTCGAATTTGTTCTCGAAGATGGAGGAATTTCAGGACATGATGCAAAATTCGATATTGTTTCAGTTGGCCGATACCGAGTGATGCATGATTGACTATGAGGATGATAGGGATGAGTTACGTATACATTTTGACTAGCTTACATCTTTCAGATGGAGGACTATAGTTCAACCCTAATGATCTACCTCAGACTGTTTGGTGTAATGCTCCAGCTACCACAACTACTCCATCACCTACAGCAGCACCTACAGACCCGCATCAGGACTAGCAGTAGCAGACAGCTCTACCCTAATACCGACATCTCACCGTGTGGACTAGAAATGTCGCAACATAATGATTATGATACTAGGTTGGATGATTGAGTGTATTGCACGCATTTTTTTTCAATGCCTTAAACTTTGATTTTATATTTTATTTTTTTTTTATTTTCTCTTGATGTTTTTAATATATATGCAGTATATATAGTTGTTTGCTGGAATTAATAAGATTTTTTTGTCGTTTTTATTGTATATGTTTTGTAGCAACTACATCAAAACTAGAAGTTAATTGGATGTTTTTATGTATTATTTATTCTAGTTTCTGCAGCAACTGCAGAAAAACTACAAAAAAAGATTTGGTCGGTAATTACCGACCAAAATCTTTTAATATTAATGTCAGTAAATGATTACCAAATGGTCGGTAATATTTTTGGAGATCGATTACCTACCAATGATTTTAAAGATTTTTGGTCAATTTTTATCACAATTTTTTTGGTTATTACCGACCATTTTGTGACCATTTACTGACCTAATGCTTTTGGTCAGAAATAGTTGGAATATATTCGAAATGGTTGGAATATAGTCGAAAATTATTTGTCGGTAAATGGTCTGTAAATTGTTGGTAATTAGCGACCATTTGGAGATCATTTAACGACCTAATATTTTTTGTCTAAGTGCTTTTGGTCATTACCATATTAATATTACAGAAACATAAACAATATATTAATTATACTAATTATTATAATTTATAATCATATCTTTGTGTTTTTACTTATTTTATTATTTTTATGTTATTAGTGATGGAAGCATCTGACATCTAGACTGCTTCAATTCATTGGCCCATTATATTATAGTTAGAATATCATCGGATATTGGTTGTCGGTAATTGGCCTCAAATGATCAGTTATTACTGACCATTTTGAGTCCATAAAATGACTAAGTGCTTTGGTCAGAAAATAGTTAGAATTTAGTCGGTAATTATTTGTCAGTGAATGGTCTGTAAATGGTCATTATTACCGACCATTTAGAGACCATGTACTGACCTAATTAATTTGGTCAGAAAATTGTAAGAATATAGTCGGTAAATATTTGTCGGTTGAAGATTGGTAAATGGTCGGTAATTTATCGACCGACTGATTTTTTATCGTTAAAAAATTTAGCGACGAGCAGAATTACGACCAAAGATTTTGGACGGTAAATGGTTGCTATTTGGTTTCCGATCAAATAAATAAAAATTAGCGACCAAAAAATTGGTTGATAATTCGGTAAATTTTAGTAGTGAAATTATATAATGGAAGTGCCTACTGTTGTGTCATATTACCATGCACCTGTCAACAAAAACATTACTCCATGACTACAAATGCCTATTGTGCAATTGAGGTGCCTACTACCATGCACAACTCTTTTATCATGCATAACTAGGCAACATCCTTTTTATGGAGTAGATGCTCATCTCACACAGTATGTGATAGTCGAATATGGGGCTGTTATTACAGCATGTATGCCCATGTTCCCCTGTGTTGGCACAATGTATGTTCTCCTCATTTTTTAGGATTTTGAACCCTTACATGACTCGAGGTTTGATTTCCTTAGAGTTTTGGTTTTAATACTATGCATAATTCTATGCCAAACATAAAACTTGATGAAAAACAAAGTAAAAAAATTACAAGCAATCCTTTCATATAATATAATGGGCCAATGAATTGAAGCAGTCTAGATGTCAGATGCTTCCATCAATAATAACATAAAAATAATAAAATAAGTAAAAAACACAAAGATATGATTATAAATTATAATAATTAGTATTAATTAATATATTGTTTATGTTTCTGTAATATAATATGGTAATATTAGTTAAGAATGGGTTCAATAAAATTTGTGAGTACTCTTGAGTTTCAAAATTTATGACAATGAAGTGTCTCACACATTATATGACTTTAGTTGTTGATTTGTAAGCTATTATAGCATTCCATTGTTGACTATTGTTTGTGAAGTGTTTACATGTTACACTAATGAACTTTTACAATTTGTTGTGGAACAGCCAGACATCAGCAGCTTATTATGACTCAGGTACTTTTCCACCTACACCGAGATGGATCTACTTCTCGGGTAGTGAATAGCATCCTAAGATGGGCAACTGATGCAATCACCAACCTTTCCCATGAGAATAGCAACATCAAAACTCATATTAGGTTTCTATTTTTAATGCAATTTCTTTTGGCAATGTGCACAATGCTTTCTATTAATGAGTTATTTTCAGGATGAATGTTAGGATACCCCCTCTAGTTGAATTGTTGGATTTCTTTGACGTTAAAGTTTAAAGGGCATCTAAAGGGGCACTAAGAACCTTAGCTTTCAAGAATGACAAGAATAAGACTCCAGTAACTTCCTTATTGTGATTGCTGATTTTTTTATCATTTACATTGCCATGAGAAAATAATGCATTTTTTTGACTTTTCAGATTATCGAGTGCAATGCTCTTCCCACAATCATCTTAATGGTGTGCTCAGAAGATGCTGCTATACATTGTGATGTGCGTTACTTTACTTAAAAATTGACATCTCAATTAATTTGTTAGTTACCACTATTCTAAAATTTTGATCTTGGCCTTTGTTTTCTTATTTGGACCAATTATTTTGTTGTTGTAGGTAGGTGTGATTGTAAATTTGGTTCATTCATCTCCAAACATTAAGAAAGAAGTTTTATCTGTTGGGACATTGTAGCTTGTTATTAGTTTTCTTAGGTCCTTCCATTTGTAGCATTTTGTGGAAAATTGAATCTCTCTTCATTATGTATCTGATCAAATTATATTTTTATATCATTATCTAAAGTTACTATCTGAATTTACTTTGATTTACTTTAATTTTGATATTTAAATTTGCTTTTAATAATTCTCTAATGGTTTTTCTGATAAATAGGTCATGTTTCCATGAGAGCCAAAGGAAAGCTGCTTTACCACTAGGATAGTTTGTGGTAACTGATTCAGATTGCAAGGTAAGCATATGTTGATTTTTCCTTCACTTATATTATTTTCAGGTTAGATATAAATCATTATATGAGAATTTTTGAGATTAATTTTTGTTTGGATTCATGTTTTGTGCTTAAGTTATGAGGAAGAGGATGATCATAGTAAATAGGAATGCTCCAATATAATTTTTATGTATTCTTGTATTCATGTATTAAATAAATAATAAAAAATATATATTGTGTAATATAATAACTTTGATTAATCATAGATTCTATATGTTTTCACCATTTGTCATTGACTATGGATGTCGGGTCTTGTATCACAGGTCTAGATTTTTGATGAAGTGACACAGTCCTTAGGGCAGTCATATGAGCATTTTATCGTGGGTATGAGTCTCTAACTAGCTCAACATGGCATGATCTTGTATGGCATGAAACCGTGGGTTTTACCGAGCCTCATTTAGTGGCCCCATATGCCATTTGTGGTTGCATGTGGGCTAGCCCAATGTGCTACTTGTGACCCATTACTCTTGCCCAAGCATTGTTTGTGCTAGGGTCATCGTCAAACAATTGTGACTCGTTACCCATGACAATGTGGCATGTGCATAGCTACTTTGGTCCTAGGCATGAGTTGTTTTTGGGCACTCATGACTCAATACCTAATAAATTGACCCAATTATTTTGTTAAAATGGCTAATTCATCACTAAGCATGTTTAATATAAATTAGAAAACAACAATTATACCATACTATAGTGGTTGTGTGTTTTTGTAGGTAACAAAATATTTTTTTAAGATGAAAAATATATCATTGTTTAAAAGCTACAGGTCTCTTATTCTATACTAATTAGAGTAAATTTTTGGGCCCGACCGGGTTGGGGTGCCATGCCAAGCATGGCACGGTTTCTTGGAGGGCAATCTTGGCATGGGCCTGCGGCTCAAAAATTGCCTAGGTTCGGGTTGGTTGGTTCGGGTAAGGTCGGTCAAATTTTTACAAAATTAGGGTTTCTTGCACTATGAGGTCATGCCACTGTCCCCCGTCGGTCATCGCCATGTCATCTCCATGTCAGGCATCCCTCTAGAGGTGTCAAACGGGCCGGGCTGGCCCGGCCCGGCACGATAAAAAAACGTGCCCGGGCCCGTGTCGGGCCCGGCCGCACAAACCACGTGCCGGGCCGTGCCCGGCACGAGCCGTGCCGTGCCTGGCCCGGCACGCCTCGTGCCTTGGCACGGCACGTCGGCCCGCGTGCCTGAGTCGTGACTCGTGAGTCGCGACTCACGAGTCACGAGTCACGACTCACGGTCACGACTCACTGAGTCGTGACTCGTGACCCAACCGGGCCCCGCCCCGGTAAAAAGACCGCGGGTCGGGTCCAAACAGACCCGCCCCGCCCCGCCCCGCCTGCCCTGCCTTGCCGTGCGCCCGTGCCCGAGCGGGCCGGCACGGCACGGCACGGCCTTGCCGTGCCCACGGGCCGTGCCGTGCCCGAATTTTAAAAACCGTGCCGTGCCCGGCACGGCACGGCAGCACGGCTGGGCACGTGAAAAACGGGCCGTGCCGTGCTGGGCCGGCCCGTTTGACACCTCTACATCCCTCGGTGCATGATCATCTGTGTTGTGCCCAAGTGCCTGGCATGTCACGTGGGCCGAAAACCCTCGGCACGACACGACATGACTCATACCCAGGGTCTACCTGGCACAGGCTCGGCACAGCACTACAGCGTGTCGTGCTGGGCTTTGGGTTGGGATTGGGTCGCCTCACCCATTTGACACCTATAGATGAAATCTCTTTGATTTTTATGGATAAGATAATTAAGTTTTTAACATCTCATAAACTATGTGTTAAGTGAGAATTTTGTGTATTATATATTATATTTTTATAATTCATAAGCTCAATTGCTTAAACTTATAAAGTCATATAATAATTAATAATATTTTATCAAATAAATGCTATGCATCATTGAATAATATTATTTTATTATTTAATTTAATTACTCTATTCATTCTTTTCTTATGTATTTTTGAGTTTATAGTTCTTTCCTAGTAAAACTTAACATAAATTTTAGTCAATTAAATATTATAGATAATATATTTGATCCATATAATAAATTAAATTTTGTATGTAGTTGCAAAAATATTAAAGCACCGAATCTTATAAGAATTTTGAATTTAAAATATTTGTATGGGAATATTACTAAGATGACTAATCATTTGTGAAATTTTTTATTATATTTTTGTTGGAGGTCATGTCTTTATTCAAATATAAGCATCTTTGTCCAAGGTATTAGATTCGAGACTTATGATATGTATTCTTTAAATTTTGATGGTTAGACATTGATATATGAACATCTTCCAGACCGTATGCTAAAATAGAAGGCTTGTGCACTAAGTATGATCTTTATATAATGAACTAAATATTTTAGATGATGTAGAGAAACCTTTCTTCTCTAGTGTTTTTCCTCAAGTAAGCAAAATATTCAGTATTAATAGTCACACTTAAATTGTATGAACAAATTCTAATATGATAAATAAAAAAAATACTAAATGAGAAATAAAATCTAGTCAAATATAAATATTTTAAAAAATATATAACTTTAAAACTAGTACTGGAGTACTAGATGAGTTATTTAAGAAGATATGTTAAATAATTTACAAAAAAATGGTGCATTAGACCTGTATAATTTATGTTTAGTATAATTATAATTGGATGCACTTCATCTTGGATATTTTTTGTATATATAACTAATAATTGATGATAAAAAGTTTTAGGTTGATAATTAGTTGAGATCTTTACTAAAATTTGAACAAGATTCTAAATTTTTATATTTTAGTGAAAATATATCCAACTTTTTTATCATATAATTTCAAAAATAAATTTTTGTTATATTGTAATAAAATATTAAAAGTGTTTGCACATTCAAAATTCAAGCCACACACTCAAAAATTTGTATTCTATAAGATTTTTGTATTGATACCATGTTGAGAAACAATGCAAAAAAAAGAAGAGTATTTGAGAAATATGTCCAACTTTTTATCATATAATTTCAAAAATTATTTTTTCTTATATTGTAATAAAATATTAAATGTTTCTACACATTCAAAATGCAAGCCACTCACTCAAGAATTTGTATTCTATAAGATGTTGGCTTTGATACTATGTTGAAAAACAATGCAAAATAAAAGAAGAGTATTTGAAAAATCGCATAACAAAATGTGTACAAGCTAATCCCTTATATAAGGGACTAATCGAATTATGTTATCCCATAGGTTGAATGCTCTTATACATATGCAAGAAAAAAATAAAATAAAAGAAAAAAACAATTGTAAATCACAACAAACAAGATCAAATATTATTTGCACTCATAGTATTTTTAGTTACATATTAGATTTTCCAACATAGACTAATATGAACACAATTCTAAGATATAGTATATGGGCATATTGTTGATTCTAGCTTCAGTGCAAAGAGTTATGTTATTAGTTACATGTGTGTTTTAGTAATTAGTTACTTTTTGGAGATGTTATGTTTATCAATTCATAGTTGATAATATTTTAATGTGATATTTAGACAATTCGACATGTTATTAGTGAATATATGTATTAGTGAAATTATTGTAAACATCATCATAAATACACTTGGAGGATTGTAAGTTTTTTTCATATCTTCTAATTTTGATATTCAATGCATGTATGCAATATTATGAAGGAGATAGTTGAGATTTAATTTAGTGTCTATATTATTTTATTTATTTATTGTCTTACTTGTTACATTGTAGGAGAGCACCTGACATGTGAACTCTCTCAATCATAAATATATTTATTTTTACTTATATATATAATATATATATATATTAGTTTTTGTAAATGAATGAAAATTAATTTATCTTTTCTATTTCTTCTCATCTGCCCTCCCTTCACGAAAAATTCACCCCTAATCCCTTCAATGAAACAATCTTTAAAGATCAAGTACTCCAATAATACATGATTTATATAATAGTTACCCACTTTAGTCGCCTTGCAAGAAGTTAAATAGAGCTTTTAGTAGATAGAAGAATTTTTTTATTATGTGATTCCTTTATACTTCAGACGCCTTTTTAAATTTCGCACTAATATTTGAAGAAATAGAGTTATCAAAATCAAGAGATTTCCACTCATCCGTGGCAAATTTAATTTCACATATGCTAAGCTTCTTAGTGAAGGGTCTCTTGACATACTCATCTTTTTCACTATTTTATTGATTATGACTAAAAAATAGTCAATTCAATTGACTCTTTGATCTTATCTTTTGAATATTTTCCAAAATAAACAAATACATTTTAGTATAAACTTCCACTTGATGGAATACTTTTTTATTCATATTATTTATTTTGTGTATTAATATTTTTTTTCTTATTCATTTGAAGCCATATTAAACTCTTGTTTGAGACACTTTCTCATTTAGAATAACAAGTCATAATAAATGATATACTTATCATCACTCAAAAGTATTGGATAATTATTTTTGTTTTAATACTTGTAATTAGTTTTTATAATTATTCAATAACAAGTGTAATTTTGATGAGAATGAAGTTGAACTAAAGGCTTTCTTGCTAGTGAGGTATTATACATTGATACATGAGTTTTGTTATTTTAATTTTTTATATCTAGTAGTTAAAATGATCTTATTGATTTCCTCTTTCTTTATCATCTCTTATAGGTTCTTATTATAATTTTTTGTGAATAAATATTTTTTATGATAATTCTGATGAGGTTCATATAAAATAATTACTTGATTATTTTTATTTACATGATAAGTTTTGTTTTTACCTATGAAAAGCTTTATATTATTGATCTATTTTCCATGAGCATAGATTGATACATTCTATGCAATTGTTTTCCCTTAAAGTTATTACATTTGAATCTAATTAATATTTCATTTCTATGAAAGTTGAAATGTAAGACTTTTGTATATTTGTATATTTTTTTGGAATAAAGATAACATATGCTCATAAAAAATTAACTCTATTTCACCAAAGATATAATTTTAAATCTATTAGATATGAGAGTATCATAAAAAAGTTCAAATATCTTGTAATTATCTAATTTTATATAACATATATTATTTTATAATTAGTTTAATAAATTTTTTATAATATTTATATAATGTTGTATTTATTATACTTAGATAAGTGAAAAATATATGAAAGATTAAGATCTATTTCGAGGTTGATGAATATTTTGCACTTGTTTCTCACTTACACTTTATTTGAGCTCCTCTTAGTTTTGATAGTGAATCCATCATAATTTGTTATTTATAAGAGAGTCAATTTAGTCTTTTGAAAAATGTAAAATTTTATGACATTTAAGGAGATAGAGATTTATATATGAACATGTGTTGAGAGAATATACTATTTTTGTTGATTTTTTTTATTTTGAATACTTTTGATGAGATTACTCAATTTGAGCTGTACTAATTATTTTTATCCAATATATAAGAATTTTAGTTCTATGACATTTTGATTATCGAGTGTTTATTATTTTTTTAATTGTTAACATGATATTAGATGTATGGATATATATGTGTGTTTGAAATTACAAAACCTAGAAGAGTGCCCTTAAAATTGATGTAGTTTGAGCCTACGCCAAGAAGAGGAGAGCCAGATGAGACTAGAAGAATGCCAGATTACTTCCTTTACTATGAGCCAACACAAATTGTTGTAGCCCACCTTTCAGTTGTGGTGCATGTTGCTGGTATTTGTTTGTTTATTAAGGTGGCCATTTTGATATTGGTGATGTTGCTCAACTACAACAACAAGGGTGCATGATGGACAGGCTAAGCTCCCTTCTTTTTCTTCCATTTTGGTCCAGTTGTTTGTTCAGCTGATTCTCATTTGAATTTACTGCTTCTCTCTGTTATCACCACATAAAGTGTCTATTATTTCCATGTGTTAGTATGCTTGTTTAAAAAAAAACAAGTTGATAATCAGTTTGTGTATCATTTTTTGTATTTATTCAATTGATGGCATCATCTCATTTTGCTTGGTTTGAGTTGTTGGATAAGGTGAAAAATATTCATCTTCATTAGGTAAAATGAGACACATAAGTGTGGTGTCTCGGAATAATAAAATGAGTTAGCTAATGAGGTTGGTGTTAGACGTTTAGAGGCTCCAGTGAGTGTCTTGATCCTTAATACTGAAGGGAAGAATATGATGTTGGATTGAACCTGGGAACCCATCTCCGAGAAAAACTGCATGATTCAATTTCTCATTGAATGCTAGTTCTCATTTTTGTATTTATTTCTAATTACTTCTTATGGCTACACTATATTATTTAATTATTTTTTTGGTTTATTATTTTGTTTGATAAGTTTTCTCTCTTGATTATTTTTTCATAAATTTACTTCACCATCTTCTAGGTAAAATATCTAAGCCTCTATTTGCATTTGTAGAGGAAGCATTGATCAAGCACCAGAACATGCTTGATAATAAGTACTATTTTGTATATGCAACCCCTGAAAAGAATGAAAAGGAATTGGTAAAGTGCTTGAAAATTGGGAGATAAACTTGTTGTAGATGCTTTAGCTATTGGATTTGGTCAACCAACACATCTAGAAATTAAGTAATATTTTCATTCACATGTGTTTGCTTTTGTTTTGTGTTTAGAGTGTGATTGTCATTAGTTTATAATATTTGGCTTTTTTTTCATGATTTCATTGTTGATAATTATGTTGTTGTGGAAGTTCAAAATAAATTTTTCTGAGTAGTACCAAATGTAATACAATAGCAGATGTCCTATATGGAGTCACAGTTAGTGGCCTTAACGAGACAGATAGCAAATAGAGTTCCAGTAGAGAAACCACATAAGAGAGCCTAGCATAAATGCATCATTAATTATGAGGATGATGATTTAGTTTTAAATGATTATATACCTATGTTAATTTTTTGTTTTAACTATGTAACAATTGTATGAAAAAAATTTTTGAACTGCTTTTGCTTTTTATTAATCATAAAAAATTGTTTATAGCATATGTTTTTATTTAATTTAATATAAAAATTTAAAAATATGTAATCAAATTTTTTGTAAAAAAAATTGTAAAAATAACGTTCAAATAAAAATAGCTAGATAATTTTTCATCATTAATTTAGATATGGAATTATTTGTATATATTCAACGAAAATATTAATTACTATTCTTAATTATGATAAAATTAGCAAAGGAAAAAAAGATTAGCTAAGGAAATTCTGTCGTTAAAAAATTAGCTAGGAAATTATATTTTCTCATTAATATTTTGCATAAAATATTTTAGCTTGGAATAATTTTCATCATTATTCCGTCGTTATTCTGTTTTAGCGACGAAAAAAACCCATATAACTAGAGAATTTTCACTAGCCTTTTGGGCTTTTCTTGTAGTGGTATTTCTCTCTATCTAAGTGTCTATCTGTCTATCTATCTATCAATCTTTATATCTATCTATCTTTATATCTATCTATCTTTATATCAATATATCTATTTATCTATCTATCAATATGCCTTCTATCAAGTTGTCTATCAATCGATCTATCAATCTATATATCCATCTGTCTATCTATCTATGTATCTCTATATCTATCTGTCTATCAATCAACCTATCTTTCTGTCTGTCTATTTGTCTGCCTATCTATTTGTCTATCTATCTATTAATCTATTTATTTGTCAATCTGTCTATCTATCAGTCTTTTTGTCAGTGTATCTATCTATCTATCCATCTGTCTATCTACCTCTCTATTTACCCATCTATCTATCTATCTATTTATATGTCTATCTATGAGTCTATCTATCTATCTATTTATTTATCTCGCTGTCTATCTATATGATTATCTATTTATTTATATCTATATATCTATTTATCTATTTATCTATCTATTTATCTATTTTTTAACTATCTATTTGGCAATCAATCTGTCTATATATCTGAATGTATATGTGTGTATAAATAAATATATATATATATATATATATATATATCTATCTATCTATCTATTTGTTTATCTGTATATCTAACTATTTATCTATATATATATATGTATGTTTATCTGTCTATCTTTTGGTTTATCTATCTGTCTATATTTTTATCTATCTATTTGTCTTTCTATCTATTTCTCTATCTGTCTATCTATATGTCTTTCTATCTATCTATCTATTTGTCTTTCTATTTCTATTTCTATCTATCTATCTATGTGTCTATGTATTTGTCTATCTTTTGATATATATATCAATCTGATAATCTATCAATCAATTGATCAATCAATCAATCAATCTGTTTGTCTATCTTTATATCTATCAATCTATTTATCTAACTATCAATCAATATATCAATCTATCTATGAATCTTTATTCAATTTAAATACCAATCTGTCTATCAAACTTTCTTTTAATCCATCTATCTTTCTATTAATCCATCTATCTATTTATTTATTTGTCTAACTATCTATCTATAAATCTATTTATCAATTTATCAATTTATTTATCTATTTATCTTTATGTGCATCAATCTATTTATCAATTTGTCTGTTTGTATAAGTATCAGTTTTTCTATATATTTGTTTGTTTATATGTCATTTTGTCTATCTATCTATTTGTGTATCTATCTATATATCTATCTTTCTGTCTGTTTATATTTCTATTTATCTATTTGTCTATCTTTCTGTCTATCTATCTATCTGTCTGTCTATCTATCAATCAATTTATCTATGTATTTATCTATCTATCTATCTATGTATCTATCAATCAATCAAATCTATCTATCTATCTCTCTATAATCTTGTCTATCTATCTAACTATCTATCTATCTATCTATTCATTTATTCATATATCTTTCTATATATTTATCTGTCTATTTATTTATATATCTTTTTATGAATCTATCTATCAATCTATCTATCAATATGTCAATCAATCATTTTATCATTCTATCTATCAATCTTTTTATGTTTTTGTATATCTATCAATATATCTATCTATATGTCTATCTATCTTTATATCTATCTGTCTGTCTTTCTATCTATCTGTCTATCTAACTTTATATCAATCTATCTATCTATATGTCTATAAATCTATGTATAAAATAATCTTTCTTTCTCTCTACCGGTATATCTTTCTGTATATTTGTTTTTCTCTTAGTTTATAAGTCTATTTATCTGCTAATTTCTTGTCTGTATATCTTTTTATATGCATGCTTATTTGTTTGTCTGCCTATATAAATAACTAACTATCTATCTATATATCTATTATGTGTCTATTTGTATATCTATCTGTCTGTCTTTTTATCTGTCAAACTTGTATGTCTATCTATCTATCTATCTATCTATATATCTATCTATCTATCTATTAATATGCCTATCTTCTTGAAAATCTATCTATCTTTTATCTGTCTATCTATATATCTATCTGTCTCTCTATTTTTCTATCGATCTGTCTATATATATATCTATCTGTTTATATATCTATCTATCTATTTATATGTATATCTATCTGTCTACCTATCTATATATCTATCTATTTGTCTTTCTGTCTATCTTTCTATCTGTGTATCTATGAATATATCTCTAAATCTATCTATATGTCTATCTATCTGTCTAAAAATATATATATATATATATATATATATATATATATCTATCTATCTATCTATCTATCTGTCAATCTACCTATCTATCTATCTATCTGTCAATCTACCTATCTATCTATCTATCTATTTATATATCTATCTAATTTTTTATATAATAATATGTCAATTTATCTATTTATCTATCTATTTATCCATCTATCTATCTATATATCTATATATCTATTTATCTAAATAATTATCTATCTTTCTATCTATTTATCTATCTATCTATTTATCTAAATAATTATCTATCTGCCTATCTATTTATCTATCTATCGATCTATCTATTATTCAATCTATCAATTAGTCAATCACTATTTTATCATTATTTTTAATTCTATCTATCAATCTGTCTATCTATTTGTCTAACTATCAATATATATATATATATATATGTCTATCTATCTCTATATCAATCTTTCTATATGTGTCTATTAATCTATGTATTAACTATCTATTTATCTTTATGACTATTTACCTATCTATCTATCTATTTGTTTGTCTTTCTCTTTATTTGTTTGTTTTTCTATCTGCCTATTTATTTGTCTGTCAATCTTTTATCTAACTACATATGTAATATACTGCCTACCTAACTGCCTGCTATCTATGTCTCTGTCAATCTAATTAACTATCTATCTTTCTATCTATTTGTGTGTCAATTTGTCTATCTATATGTTTGTTTATTTTTCCTCTAACTATCTTTCTATCTATCTGTTTATCTATCTGTCTATCTATATATCTATTTAATAATTTATCTATCTGCCCATTTACTTATCTATCTATTTATCTATTATATATCTATCTATCTATTTATCTTTCAATCAATCAATCTATCAATCAATCTATCTATCTATCTGAATATCTATGTGTCTATCTATCTATCGATCTATGTGTCTATCTTTCTTTCTATCTATTTATCTATCAATCTACTTATTTATATATATGTCAATCTCTCTGTCTATCTATGTGTCAATCTATCTGTCAATCTATGTGTCAACTATCTGTCTATCTATCTATCTATCTCTATCTATATCTATCATTCTATCTTTCAGTATATCTATATGTCTATATACCTATCTATCTATCTATCTATCTATTTATCATTCTATCTTTTTGTATATCTATCTATCTATCTATCTATATATCTATCTATATGTCTATTTATCTATCTTACTATCTGACTATCTTTATGTCACTCTATCTATCCATCTATCTATCTACATATCATTTTTTCAATCTATTTATCTATTTTTTATCTATCTATCTATTTATCTGCTATCTATCTATCTATATAGATTTCTATCTATTTGTCTATCTATTATAAATTTATCTATCTTATAATATTTTTATCTATCTATCCATCTAATAATCTGACTATCTATATATATTATATCTATCTATTTATCTCTCGATATCCTATTATATCTATCTATATATTTATTTATATGTCTATCTATCCATCTATCAATCTGCTTATCTAATTGCCTCTCATTTTGTATATCCATTGTCTATTAATCTTTCTATTAATCTATCAATCAAACTATCTATCAATACATCTATCAGCATGTCTATCAATTTGTCTATCAATCTATCTATTAATCTGTCAATCTATCTATTTGTCTAACTTTCTATCTCTCTATATATCTATTTATCTATATATCTATATAGATATATAGATATCTATATATATATCTATCTATGTATCTAGATATATATCTATTTATTTGTCTATCTATCTATCTATATATCTATTTATCTGTATATATATCTTTTTATCTGTTTATATTTCTTTCTATCTTTTTGTATGTATATCTATCTATGTATCTATATATTTATTTGTCTATCTATCTATCTGTCTATTTATCTATCTATCTACTTGTCTATCTATTTGTTAATCTATATGTATATATATGTGTCTATTAATCTATCTATCTATCAGTCTATCTATGTATCTATCTATCTGTCTATCTATCCATCTTTTTATTTATCTATATACCTATCTATATATCTATCTATTTGTCTATCAAACTATATATCTATCTATTTATCTATCTATCTATCTATCTACCTGTCTATCTGTCTATCTACCTATCTCTTTTTCTAATAATATGTTTATCTATTTGTCTATCTATCAATTTATCTATTTGTCTATCAATCAATCTATCTAATAATTTATTTATTAATATATCTATCAATTTGTCTATCAAAATATCTATCTTTCTCTCTCTGACTATCAATCAGTCTATCATTATGTCAATGAATCAATCAATCTATCTGTCTATCAAACCGCCTATCTATCTCTCTATCTATTTATTTTTTTGTCTATAAATTTGTTTTTCAATCTATCTATTAATTTGTCTATTTAATGTCTATTTGTCTTTTTGTTTTCTATCTATCTATCTTTCTATTTGTTTGTTTGTCTATCATTCTATCTACCTATCTATTTGTCTATCCATTTATTTTTCCGTCTAATTGAAAACCTGCCTAACTATCTATTCTACCTGGATAGCTGCCTATCTATCTATCTATTTGTCTGTCTGTATGTCTATCTATCAACCTACCTATCTATCTATTTGGATTTCTATCCAACTATCTATATATTTGTTTATCTATTTATCAATCTATCTATCTAAATATATATCTATCTATTTATCTGTTTATCTACTTTTCTATTTGTTTTTCTAACTATTTATTTAACTATTTATATTACTATCAGTCTATCTATTTGTTTATCTATCTATCTATTTATCTATCTATATTTATATCTATCTATCTACCTATCACTCTATCATTCTATTTGTATATCTATCTTTCTTTCTTTCTATCTGTCTCTCTATTTGTTTGTCTATTTATTTGTCTAATAATCTATCTAACTATTAGTCTATCCATATGTCTATATATTTGTCTATCTCTTTGCTTATCAATCAATCAATCAATCTACTATCTATATATCCATCTGTATATCAAATGATATAACAAGATGTCTATCAATCTTTCTTTCAATCTATGAATACAAATGTCTATCAATCTGTCTATTAATCTATTATCAAGCTATCTATCTATCTGTTTTCTATCTATCAATCAATATATCTTTCTTTATATCAATCTGTCTATCAATTTGTCTATAAACTATCTATATAGATATTTATTTGTCTTTCTATTGTCTGTCTATCTATCTTTTTATATGTTTATTTGACTTTCTATATATTTATCTATCTATCTATCTATCTACATTTTGTCTGTCTATATGCCTACCTACCTGTTTGTCTTCCAACCTGCGTACCTGCCTATCTAGCTATCAATTTGTGTGTATATCTATCTGTCTGTTTTCCTGTCTATATATCTATTGTTCTTTTTATCAATTTATCTATATTTCTGTCTATCTATATATCTATTTATCTATCTATCTATCTACTTGTTTATCTATTTATATATCTATCTTTGTATCTTTTTGTCTATCTTTCTATCTATCTATCTCTCAATCTAACTATATGTATATCTACTTGTCTATCTTTTTGTATATCAATCTATCTATTTATATATATATTTGTTTCTATCTATCTATTAATTAATCTATCTTTGTATCTATCTGTATATCTATATTTTTATTTTTTTGTCTATCTATCTGTCTATCTATCAATCGATTAATCTATCTATCTTCTTGTCTATATATCTATCTATCAAATTATTTGTCTATCTATCTTTTTATATATCTATGTTTCAATATTTCTATCTACATATTAATATATCTATCTATCTATCTATTTACCTATCTACCAATCTAACTGTTCATGTATCCAACAACTATCTATCTATAATCTATATGTCTAATAATCTATCAATCTATCTATCAAACTATCTGTGTATCTATTTCTCTATGTTTCTATTTATCTATCTATCTATCTAACTATCGATCTATATGTCTATCAATATATCTAATAATTTATCTATCAATCTATCTATCAATATTTTTATCAATATGTCTATCAATCAATATATCTTTCAATCATTATGTCTAACAATATGTCTATCTATCTATCAATTTGTCTGTCTATCTATCTGCCAATCTATCTGTCTATCTATCTATCTATCAATTTGTCTATATATTTATTTGGCTATTTATCTGTTTATCTATCAATCTATCTATTTGTATATCAATCTATCTATATTTATGTGTATAAATCTTTCTCTCTATTAGTCTATCAAACTATCTATCTATTTATTTATCTTTCTATCAGCTTGTCTATCTGTATTTTTGTCTATTTTCCTTTTTATTTATCTATCTATCTATCTATCTATCTCTCTATCTATCTATCTTTCTACCTACCTTACTGTCTACATTCCAACCAGGTTGCTTGTTTGTCTATCTGTATGTCTATCTGCATGTCTCTCTATATCACTATTTATCTATCTGTCTATCTACATATTTGTCTTTCTATATGATTATCAATCAATCAATCTATCTATCTGTCTGTCTTAATATCTATCTTTATAACTATATATCAATCTGTCTTAATATATATCTTTATAACTATCTATCTATCTGTATATCTAGTTGTCTGTTTATCTATCTATCTCTCTATATATCTATATATCTATCAATCAATCAATCTTTATGTCTATCTTCCTAAGTTTTTATCTATCTATCTGTCTGTTTATATATCTATCTATCTATATATCAATCATTCTATCTATCTATCAATCTATCTATAAAACTATCTATCCTTTTATTTGTCTATATCTATTACTATCTATCTATCTATTTGTCTAGCTATCTATGTATTTATCTGACTATCTATCTATATAATTATTTATTTATCTAATTATCTATCTATTTTTCTATCTCTCTGCCTGCCTTCCTATCTTTCTATCTATATGTTTATCTTTTTATCTTTCGTTATATCTATCTATCTATTTATTTTTTTATCAATCTCTCTTTAACTATCTATATTTCTAACTATCTGTCTATCTATCTATCTGTCTGTCTGTCTGTCTTTCTGTCTTTCAATATATATATATAGATCTATCTATCTACCTTTTTTTATCTAACTATCTATTTATCTGTCTATCAATCTATCTTCCTATCTATCTACCTTTCTATCTATCTATCTATCTATCTATATATCTATCTATCTATATTTCTTTCTATCTATTGATCTTTCTATTTTTCTATCTATTTAACTATCTATCTATCTATTTGTCGAATAATCTGTCAAATAAATTATTTATCTGTCTATCTATTTTTTGTATATCTATTAGTCTATAAATATGTCTATCTATATATCTTTTTATCCGTCTATCAATCTATCTATCAATCAGTTTTTCCATTTGTCTATCTATTAGTTTATAATTCTATCTATCAATCTTCTATCAATCTATAATTCAATCTGTCTATTAGTCTATCTATGAATTTGTCTATAAATCTTTTAATATTTCTTTGAGTCTATCTTTCTGTCTATATATCTATCTATCGATCAATCGAACTATCAATCTTTTTAGGTATCTATCTATCTTTCTTTCTTTCAATTTATTTGTGTGTCTATCTATCTATCTGTCTATCTATCTATTTGTCTATCTATTTGTATAAAAATCTATCGATCTATCTATCTATCTATTTGTTAATCTATCTTTCTATCTATCATTCTATCAACTTGTCTATCAATTTCTCTCTCTATCAATCTGTTTATAAATCTATCTATCAATCTGTCTATTTATCTTTCTTTCAATTTGTCTATCAATCTGTCTATCAATAAGTCTCTCTATTAGTCTATCAATATATCTATCAATCTGTCTATTAAAGTGTCTGTCAAACTTTCTATCAATATGTCATTAATCATTCTATCATTTTATTTATTAATCTATCTATCTATTTGTATATCTTTCAACATATCTATCTATATGTTTATCTATATATCGATCTTTATATCTTTTTATCTATCTATCTATCTATCTAATAATCTATCTATCTATGTGTCTATAAATTTGTGTATCAAACTATCTATCTATTTATCTGTTTGTCTATCTATCTATATGTTTGTCTATCTCTTTGTTTGTTTGTTTGTCTATCTATCTGCCTATATTTTATCTGCCTATTTGTCTATCTTGCCTCCATGCCTAATTGTCTACCGACCTAATTTCCTACGCATCTATCTGTCTATCTATCTGACTATCTATCTATTTGGCCACTATTTGTGTGTTATTTGTCTATCTGTCTATTTGTCTTTCTGTCTGTCTAACTATTTGTCTATCTATCTGCCTATCTAAATATCAGACAGTAAATAACTAATTTACTGCCTACAAATCTATCTGTCTGTCTATCTAATTATCTATCTATCCATCTTAATATTTGTGTCTATTTGCCTCTCTATCTATTTGTATTTTATGTTTCTATATATATATATATATATATATATATATATATATATATATATATATATATATATATATATATACTATCTATCTATCTGCCTATCTACTTGTCTATCTATCTACTATTCTTATCTATCTTTCTTTCTTTTTATCTGTATATCTATTTGTCTATCTATCTGTTCAATCTATTTTTCCATCATCTATTGTCGATCCAAACTATTTGTCTATCTATCTATCTATGTGTCTATCTATCTATCTATTTTTAAATATATTTATCTGTCAATCCTAGCTTTCTATCTATCTATCAATCTCTCTGTCTATCTAGGTGTGTATCTATGTATCTATCTATCTGTCTATCTATATGTATATTTATATGTATATCTATCTTTCTATTTATCTGTGTATCTATCTGATTTAAAGATAGATAGATTTTTTGATTCATAGGACAAATAGATAGATAGACTGATAGATAGAGTGATAGAAAGATAGATTGATAGATTATTAAATAAATAGATAAATAGATATATAGACAGATAAATAGACAAATAATATAGACATATATAAATCATAGATAGATACAAAATAAATAGATAGATAGATAGATATATCAATAGAAAGAGAGATATATAGATAGACAGATGAATATATTAAAGGATAGATAGATTAATAGATAGATAGGCAAAGATCATAGAATATAGATAAATAACCAGATAAAAAGAAAGATAGATATACAAGTAGATAAATAGATAGATATTTAAATTGAAAGAAGATAGATTGATAGATTGATAGACATATAGATAGATAAATAGATAGATTATAGAAAATTGATAGACAAATTGATTTTTCAGATTGATATATAGATGATGAAGTTTGATAGTTTGATTGATTGTCAGGTGATAGAAAAATTGATAGATAGATTGAAAGACCAAATTGACACACACACATTTATAGACAGATAAATTGAAAGATTGATAGAAAGATAGATAAACAACTAGTTAGATAGATAGATATACATATAGATAGTTAGATAGATAGAAAGTTAGATTATTAGACAAATAGATCGAAAAAATTATTAGATAGATATATAGAGAAATAGATAGACAGATTGATATATAGATTTATAGATAGATAGATAAAAAGATACATCGACTGACTTATAGAAATAATGATAGACATATGATAGATTTATTGATAGATAGATTGATAGACATATTGATAGAGCAGATTGAT
>JAREIK010000280.1:287115-298319 GCA_029783825.1 Sapria himalayana | reverse complement strand
AGAATGATATATAGATAGATATAAAGAAATAGTGACATAAATATAAACAAAAATTTTGACATATAGATAGACATATAGAAAAATAGATAGATAGATAGATAGGTAGATAGACAAATAGATACATTTATAGATATATAGATAGAAAAATAGATAGATATATAGATAGAAAGATAGATCATTTCATTCATTGATAAATAGATAGAAAAATAGAAAGAAATATATAGATTGATTGATAGATCGATAGATAGAAAGATTTAAAGATATGTATATAGATAGATAGATATATATATATATATATATAGACACAGACATACATACAAGTTGGCCAATAAACTTATAGATAGATAGAAAGTTAAATTGAATGATCAAAATATAGATAGAAAGATAGTTTGACAGATAGATAAATAGAAGAAAGACTTATAGATGGAGAAATTGATAAACATATAGATAGATATATAATGGTAAATACATAGAAAGATAGATAGACAAATATTAGACAAATAGCTAGAAAGATTGTTAGACATAATGATAGATAAATTTACAGATATATTGATAGACACATTTATAGACAGACAGATAGATGGATAGATAATAGATAGATTAATCGATTGATATACATATAGATATATTGATAGATAAGTAGTTAGATAGACAAATTGATAGCTAGCTTTCTAGATAGATAGATTGATAGACATAATAATAGACATATAGACAGACATATAGATAGACAATTAGATAGACACATAGATTTAAAAATTGAATGATAAACATAGAGTTAGATAAATAGATAAATAGATTGATAGATAAATTGATAGATAGATAGATATATAAAAAGCTAGACTAATAGAATGATTGATTGATAAACAGATAGATTGATTGATTTATAGATTGAGAGATAGAGAAATATAATAATAGAAAATAGAAGAATAAACAAATATAGATAGATAGTTAGTTAGACAATAGATAGGCAGATTATAGACATAGAGATAGATACATAGATAGATAGTTACTTAGATAGATAGATAGATAGATAGATCGATATACATAAAGATATATAGATTGAAAGGCAGATAGATAGATAGATAGTTAGACAAATAGCTAGATAGATTAAAAGATAGAATAAAAGATAGACAAACAGATAGATAGATAGATAGATAGATAGACACACAGATAAAAAGATACAAAGATAAACAAATAGATAGATAAATATATAAACACATTGATAGACAAATTGATAGACATATATATATATATATATATATATATATATCTAGTCTAATATAATGATTGATTGATTGACTGATTAATATACAGAGTTATAGATAGATTGATTTACAAATTCATAGACATAAAAATAGAAAATAAATAGAAAATAGATAGATAGATAGAAAGAAAGAAAGATAGATAGATAGACATATGGAAAGATAGATAAATACACATATTGATTGATAGATAGATAGACAAATAGATAGAAAGATAGATAGACATATGGAAAGATTGATAAATACAATATTGATGATAGATAGATAGATAGACAAATTAATAGATGGATAGATATATAGATTGATAGATAAAAGTTAAATAGATAGTTAGATAAAATATTGATAGATAAATAACATATAGATAAATAAATAGATAGATACATAGATAGATAGATTGATAGACCTATAGATTAATAAATAGATAGACACATAGATAGATTTATAGATAGACATATAGATGAATAAATAAATAGACCCATAGATAGATTGATAGATAGAATGATTGATAGATTAATAGACATATAGATTAATATATAGATTAAAAGATAGATAGATAGATTGATTGATATATAGATAGATATATCGATAGATATATATATACAGATAGACAGAAAGATAGATAGATAGATAGATAGATAGATAGATAGACATATAGATAAACATAAAGATAGATAGATATATAGATTGATAAAAAATAGATAGATAGATAGACATATAGATAGACAAATAGATAGACAGACAGATAGACAGATAGATAGATAGACAGGCATATAGATAGATAGATGAATATATAGTTAGAAAGATACATAGATAGATATTATATATATATATATATATATATTATATATATATATTATATATATATATTGATTGATAGACAAATTGATAGACATATCGATATATATATATAACTTAGATATATAGATAGATAGATAGTTTGAATGATTGATTGATAGATAAATTAATAGACAAATTCATAGATATATTGATAAATAGATTGAAATACTGATAGATAGATTGATTGATAGACAGAAAGATACTACTAGAAAAATCACATATAGCAAGGGACAAATCCCTAGTTAAATAGGCATTTTTCATCGATAAATATGACATAGCGATGGATCAGTTTCCTATCTAAAGTGTTAGTCGCTAAAATTTAGCAAGGAAATTATCCATAGCTAAAAATTCAGGTGATGGAAAATCCCTTGCTAATAAAGATAATTCCCTAGCTAAATTAGCATGCTAAATAAGATTTCCAGCGCTAAACGAAAATAATGATGGATGATTTCCCAAGCTAATGTGCTTGTCGGTAAAATTTTAGTGACAGAAATAGTCCCTAACTAAATAATTTAGCAACGGAAAAATTCCGTTGCTAAAATATAGATTTCCCTTTCTAAATTATCTAGGGATTTTTCCCAAACTTTTTTAATTTAAAACAATTTTTAGAATTTAATTTATTTTAAAATTTTTTAATTAAATAATTTAATATTTTTATTTTAAATTGAATAAAAAATGAAACTCCAAATAATTTATAATAAACAAAAAATAAAATCATTTAATAACATATTCTAATTTAATATTTTACATAATTAAAACAAAAAAATAGCAAAGATTTATTTTATCTTTTTATCAATGTATCTACCGATAAGGCATAAAGTATATATATACATTCATTTAAATTGTTTTCCTCTCCCTCTATTCCTTTGATCACCATTTTTTATTGTGATAAAGCTGTCCGAGTCACGGCACGTAATGTGTTGTGAAAAATCCCATCACTTATACAAGCTTTGTATGAGGAATGATGCGTGATCATATCTGTAAGAAATTTAATCTACTCAATCAAATTAAAATAAAAATTGGTATGTTTCGATAAAAATATAATCCTATAGTATATATGTAAATATATACTAGCATTTCTCTTGTATATATATAACTATAGTAAATGTACATAAAAATTGTAGTATTATGTGTACATATATACTGATTACAAATATACTCAGTATATATGTACATAAAATACTGTAGTACTATATATACGTATATACTAACATTATTCATACGTAAATTTCACATTTGTTGCTGTTGCTATAGCTCCCGATGCTGATGCCACTGTTGCTGCTGCCAATGCTGCTGCCAATGCCCATGTTATCGTCGTCGCTGTCACCACTACCTCTACTAAAACTGATGCCATCACTATCCCCACTGCCATTGTAGCAGCTGTCACCATTGGCCACTACAGTAGCTGTCGCTGCTGGCCATTGTAGTGGCTGCCACCGCTGGATGCTACAATGGCTGCCGCCGCTGGCCACTACGGTGGCTGTTGCTGCTACCGCCGCCACTTGTGATGTCACTGCATGCCACACTATTGTTGCTGATGCTGCTGCCATTGCCTCAGCTGCTACCGCCACTGCCATTGTCATCACTACCACCACTACCACTACTTTCGGTGTTGCCGCTGCTTCTTGTGTTGCCGCTACTTCCGGTTCTGCCACTACTACTACCGCTGCTGCTACCGCTGACATTGTTGCTGTAGCCTCCGCTTCCACCGCTCCGACCGATGTCGTCGCCACCACCACCACTACTACTGCCGCCACCACTACTACCACCACTGCCACTGCAGCCGCTACTGCTGCTACCACCACCACTGCCGCTACTACCACCGATACCGCCATTGCAGTCATTACTACTGCTTTCACCATTGCCGCTGTTACTGCTGCTGATAATAGGCTTTTACATACCTATAATAGGCTCAAACTCTACCCAAAAAATTTGGAGACACAAACATATTCACAGATATATAAAAAATTTATTATAAACATGAACAATCACAAATTAAAGTTGATTTTCATACATCTTCAACAAAAATTTAATTAAATAATTTAATATTTTTATATTAAATTGAATAATAACAGAAACTATAAATGAAATTTTTTAATTACACAAAAAAAAATTCATTTAATAACTTATTCTAAAACAATATTTTAAATAACTAAAACAAAAAAATAACAAAATTATATTATATCTTATAAATAAATGTATCTACCGACTGTGCATAAAGTATAATCTATCAATTCATTGACGTTGCATTCTCTCCCTCTACTCCTCTGATTACCAACTCTCTACTGTGAAAAAACTGTCCGAGTCACGGTGCTTCATGTATGTTGAAAAAACCTTTGCATATACAAGTTTCATATGGGAAACAATGCGGTACCATATCTATAAGAAATTTAAACTATTCAATCAAATCAAAATAAATTAAAAAAAGCTATGTTTTGATAAATATATATTACTGTAGTAAATATGTACATATATACTAGTATTTCACTCGTACATATATTACTGTAGTATACGTACATATAAACTGTAGTATTATGCGTACATATATATTGAGTACATATATACTCAGTATATATGTACATAAAATACTATAGTATTATATGTATGTATATACTGACTATATACATACGTATATACAATATTTGTTGCCATTGTTGCTACTCCAGTTGTCACTACCGATGCTGCCACTAGTGTCGTCGATGCTACCGCTACTTCCGCTACTGCTGCAATGGATGTCGGTGATGCCACTACTACTGCTACTGCTGCTGCTGCTGCTACTGCCGCCACTATTGCTGGTGCCATCACTGACACTACTGCCACTGCCACTATTGCCACTGCTGCCGCTACTGCCACAACTGTCGCTGCTGCCACTACTCGCACCATTGCCACCGCTGCCGCTGGGGCCACTACCATCACCACCACCACTGTAGTTGCTGCCGCTGCCACCGCTACCACTACTGTTGGCACCGCTGCCATCACTGCCGCTATTGCAACCACTACTATTGCTTATGCTGCTGAATATAGGCTTTTACATACTTATAATAGGCTAAAACTCTACCCAAAATATTCGGAGACACACAAACATATTCACATATATATAAAAACATTTATTATAGACACGGATAAACACATAGTAAAGTTGATTGGCATACAGCTTCAACAAAAATTTAATAAAATAATTTAATATTTGTATATTAAATTGAATAATAACAAAAACTATAAATGAAAATTTTTAATTACACAAAAAAAATTCATTTAATAACTTATTCTAATACAATATTTTAAATAACTAAAACAAAAAATAACAAAATTATATTATATCTTATAAATAAATGTATCTACCGACTGTGCATAAGTATAATCTATCCATACATTGACATTATTTTCTCACTCTGCTCCTTTGATTACCAACTCTCTACTGTGAAAAAGCTATCCGAGTGACGGTGTTTCATGTATGTTGAAAAAACCTTCACTTATACAAGTTTCATATGGGAAACAATGCGGTACCATATCTATAAAAAATTTAAACCATTCAATCAAATCAAAATAAATTAAAAAAAACTATGTTTTGATAAATATATATTACTGCAGTAAATTTGTACATATATAATTGTATTTCACTTGTACATATATTACTAAACTATACGTAAATATAAAATGTAGTATTATTCATACATATATATTGAGTACATATATACTCAGTATATATGTACATAAAATATTGTAGTATTATGTGTACGTCTATACTGACTATATACATACGTATATACAGTATTTTTTGTCATTGCTGCTACTCTCGCTATCACTGCTGCTACCACTAGTGCCACTACTGCTGCCACTACTTCCGCTACTACTGTCATGGCTGTCTATTCTGCCACTGCTATTGCTATTGCTGTTGCTGCTACTGCCGCCACTACTGTCGCTACCATCGCTACCACTGTTGCCGTTGCCACTGTTTTCTGCTACCATGGCTGTCATTACTGCTGCTGCTGCCTCTATTGTCACTTCTAATGCTGCTACCATTGCTAGCACCACTACCGTCGCCGGCACCACTACCGCCGCTGGCACCACTACTGCTGCGGCTACTGCCGTCACCACCACCTCTGTAGTTGCTGCTACCACCACCACTGCCACTGCCGCTGGCACTGCAGCCTTCACTATTGCTGTTGCCACCATTGCCGCTGCTTCCGCTGCTGAATATAGGCTTTTACTTACCCATAATAGTCTAAAACTCTACCCAAAAAATTTAGAGACACACAAACATATTCTCGGGTGTGTGGCGACAATTATTATAGACATAAACAAACACAAATTAAAGTTGATTTTCATACAGATTCAACAAAAATCCAAAAGATGTCCAACAATTATGTTTAGAGAGAAAGAGAGTGCAGAAATAAAATGTATTTGGAATAATAAAGATAAAATAAGCTAGTCCTCCTTTTGATAAAACTGAAATTGGTAAATATGGGACCCATTCATTGGAAGGACCATGGCAATGTCTGAATACTTTGAATCAGAATTTTTTCGTGTGTCTCACATAATGTGTCCTAGAAAGATTCATAATTAGGTTAATCAGAAAAGTAAAAAACAAAACCATAATAAAAAAAATTGAAACTTACAAAAAAATATCATAATTATTTGCTACATAGACAAAAATAAATAACAATTCAGAAATAATTCTCATATGAAATCATCCTCATAATTTGTAGGGAATACTAGCCTCTCCTCTGAGGTTTCGTAGCTGGATCTCGAAATTCTATCTGTTGCTCCAATGACACTAACTATGACTTCATATAGGACATCTGCTGTTGCGTTATATTCATAATTTCTTTTATCTCATAATTCATTTCTTTAATTTCTTGTATTTCTTCCATGAAATTAGTATACTTCTCAACCTTCAATTCTTTAATTTCATACATTTATTCCTTCAAATAAGATATCTACTCTTCCTTCTTTTTCATTTTAGTCTCCATAACTACAATACGTTCATTTGTTTCCATTGTTTGTTGTTCGACCGCCTCATCAACCATTGCTGAGATAGGTGAATTAGAAGCACAACCCTTATTTGTATACAGATATTACATCTTTTGTCATACATGAGTTCATATTTGAGCCTAAGGTCCAAGAGCTAGGATTAGATAAGTGTACGACTCTTATTTGTATTATACCATATATGAGCCTGATCAACGAACACTCTCATGCTATGTGCTTACATATTGTTGATATTATATCGTTTGCCATTTAATTTCAAGTTAGTGAAACAAATTAGTATTATCCCATATATAATTATATGTTAGGATTAGTAAATGTAGTTATAAATAGTTATATATAGTTAAACATATAATTATATATAGATATATGCATACAAGTAGTTATAAGTAAATTTAAATAAATGTATACAATGTTATAAACAATTATATAGATTTACATATATGTATACATGATTTAAAATAAAGTTATATTTATTTATATAGAGTTTTTTATAGTTATACACATATTTATATATAGTTATACACATATAGTTAAACATTATGTTGTATGTTTTTATACATATAATTATAAATATAGTTACATGTGGTTATACATATAGTTACACGTATAGTAAAACTTATTTTTATACATATATTTATATATATTTTATCATATAATTTCATATAATTTCATATATTTATACATATAGTTATGTATAGGTATGCATATACTAAAATACATTTTTATACTAATATATAAAAATGTATATTAAATACATATTGTTAATTATATATTTAAATATAGTTATGTATAAAGTTTTTATATTTATACATATAGTAGATAGAATTATTTATAGTTATATGTTAGTATACATATAATATATATAGTTATAAAAAATTATATATCGTTAAGCAATTAGATATATATATATATATTATATATATATATATATATATATATATATATATATAATATTAATACTAGTAGTTATATTTAGTTATACATAAATATATACAATGTTATAACCAAATATATGAAAATATATATGTATAAATCATAAAAAAATAATTATATTTAATTTATAATGTTTTATTTAGTTTTACAAATATTTATATATAGTTATACACATATAATTAAATATAATGTTGTATGTTGTTATACATGTAATTATAATTATAGTTACATGTGGTTATACATATAGTTACATGTTTAGCTAAACTTATATTTATACAAGTTGGTGTATATATTTATTTATATAATTTTATATATCTATACATATAGTTATGTATAGGTAAGATATAGTGAAATATATTTTTGAATGCTAATATATACAAATGTATATTAAATATAAGTTGTAAATTATATATTTAAATATAGTTATGTCTAAAGCCTTTCTAGTAATACATAGAATAAAATACAATTATTTATAGTTATATGTTATAAACATATAGTATATATAGCTATAAATATATTTATATAGTTAAACATATAGTTATATATAGATGTATTCATACAAATAGTTATACATAAATATATTAAGTTGTAAATAAATATATAGATTTACATATATGTATACATAGTTACAATTATAGTTATATTTAATTATATAGTGTGTTATATAGTTATATAATTATTTATATATAGTTATACAAATTTTTATATATAAATATACACATAGAGTTAAATATAATGTTGTATGTTATTATACATGTAATTATAAATATATTTATATGTGGTTATAAATATAGTTAAACATATAGTTATACATATATTTATCCATGTAAGTATATTAATTTATTTATATAATTTTATATATCTATACATATAGTTATGTATAGGTATACATATAGTAAAATATATTTTTGAATACTAATATATACAATGTATATTAAATATAAGTTGTAAATTATATATTTAAATATAGTTATGTATAAAGCTTTTATAGTTATACATATAGACAACGACAATTATTTGTAGTTATATGTTCATATACCTTTGGGATCCACTGGCAAAAAAACACAAAACAGAAAACAAACAAGTTTAGCTTGCAACATATCAGAACAAAGTAAATGTGGTTTTGTATTTCAGGCATGCAATATATAAATATAATTACAATTTGGATCCCCCTAGAAACACATGATGTCATCCACATAAAAGAACAAAACTCAACCAAAATAGGCAAAGATTAGATCCACATCCATATATGTCAACAAAGTTTGTCTCATTATGCTAAAATTATTTATGATTTTCTGGCAATGTAATTGGAAAACCAATCAATACCCTTGTAGAGGCCCTCGCTAGAGGTAGCACAGGTGCTCTGAATGTGCCAATGGCGTTGGAGAAGAGAGTGAAGTCCTAGCTTGTCAGTAATTTCAGCTGCATTCATCACATTGGGAAAATCTTGCTTATTGGCAAACACCAGCAAAACTGTATCTCGAAGCTTTTCCTTGTTTAGAATCCTATGCAACTCATCTCTGGCTTCAACTACTCAATCCTCATCATTGCAGTCCACCATAAATATGAGACCTTGGGTATTTTGTAAGTAATCCCTCTAGAAAGGGTGAATCTTGTCTTGACCCCCAACATCCCACACAGTGAAATTGATGTTTTTGTATTTAACAGTCTCTAAATTGAAGAAAATAGTAGGAATTGTGGTGACAATTTCACCAAGCTTCAACTTATATAGAATGGTTGTCTTTCTGCCAGCATCAAGACCTAGCATCAAAATCCTCATCTCCTTGTTGGCAAATAGCCTGCTGAACAACTTTGTGAATGTAAATCCCATTTCTTCCACTAAATCTTAAATCATTTGTCATATGGCAGTAAAGAGATCTAATGAGAGATAGAAAGAGAATCAATAGACCTCAAGAGATGATCACCAGAGAGGGAGGTCAACCTTTTTATGTTCTTATACCTATAGTATACATTATTAAAAAAAAGAGTTATATATAGTTAAACATATAATTATATATATATATATATATATATATATATATATATATATATATTCATTCAATTTGTTATAAGTAGTTATACATAAATATATACAAAGTTATAAATAAATATATATATTTAATTATATGAATACATATATGCATACATAGATACTAATATAATTATATTTAATTATAGAGTGTTACATAGTTATACAAATATTTATATATAGTTATACACATATAGTTATAATATTTATGCATTTAAAGATATAGTTATATATAACATTTTTATAGTTATACATATTGTATATATACCATTATATATTGTTATATATTATTATACATATGATATATTTTGTTAAAAATATAGTAATATAGAATTACTCATATAGTTATAAAATATTTTATAGTTAAAAAAATAATTATATATAGTTATTAATATAGTTATAAAAATAGTTTACATAGTTACAAATATAGTTAAATATAATTATGAAGAGTTTATATAGTTATACAAATATTTATATATAGTTATCATATACTATGATAACACATACTCTCAAATGCACAATTGAATTACACCACTATAGAGAACGAACTTGTATAAACAATCTTTTCTTTTGGTAGGGTAATATCATATATAGTGGGAACCAAAGTCATAGTATATACTAAATATTCCATAATCAAATATCACATAGAAATGAAAGATATCATTCCTAGATTGATTTGATAGATTTTACTATTACAATAGTTTGAACTAAAAATATTAGATAAGAAATGTACATATAATCAAAATTAAAAATAGCTTATCAATACTAGAAAAAGAAGAGTTGTTGAAAAAGATATTAGATAGATTTTTTATTTCAACAAATTATAGTATTGAATGAAAATGTAATTCTATGGTAAGTAGTATTGAATAAAATGAAACTCCATGATAAGTAGTATTGAATGAACCTTATCATTACAAGTAGTACTCTGATCAAATTTTGAGGGAAAGTGTTATAGATGGGAGATTAGTAGTATCTTGCAATATTGTCACTTTTATGCTCGTGCTCACATGAATTTGTGGAACATGTTAATAATTATATGTTTAAGTATCTTTCTTCTCGAAAAATAATGTTGATATTTACATATATATATATGTTGTGTGTGTGTGTGTGTGTGTGTGTGTGTGTGAAGCATATTAATGTATAAAATGAAA
>JAREIK010000280.1:211221-278021 GCA_029783825.1 Sapria himalayana | reverse complement strand
TTTTGTATAGTAGATGGCATATAAAGGACTTGGGCATGGTTGAGGTGGACGTGGATGCAGACATGGATGAGATTCATCTAGTATTTTATGTATTGTTATACAATCAGTACCATTCATACCCACCCTATCTAGACTTCAACATCAACATCACCATCACCCTCATCATCATCATCATCATTGACACTTTAGCATCACCTTTATCAGATATATGGCACCACCCATTAGTCCCTCCTATACCACTTCTAATCCATCACCATCTTCTACACCACATTTTTACCCCATCAGTTGTTCTCTAATTATAGCACCATCACATCATTAAATGTAGTGGCTTCATCTGCAGCAGTGCTAAGCTAGTAATAAAAATTATGGATGGGAGGTATAAAAAAATGTAACAATTATTTAAATATAAATATTATGATGTCCCTTTTAGTGGTTTTGTTTTTATATATATTTATTATTGCTTATTTTCAATGTTAATTATTTATTTTTATAGTTTAATTCCATCTCACAAGTGTTTGGCTATAATTACAATGTCTTTCAATAAAATGGTAGATTCCAAAGCATTATAGTGGAAAAAAGTTTCTGAATTAACAAAAGAGACTAACTTTTATGACTTTCAGGTATAAAAAAAGAAACAGAGCATAGAAAATTAATTATCTAATTAGTCAACTATTATGTTGGTTATTATTCAAGGATAAAAGAATTTTGTCCTTTTTATTAATATAGTTTTTTTGTGAATTTTCTATATATAAAATCAGTCTACATGGGCACTCTGATTTGATGGACAGATAAAGTCATTGTGAGAGAGCAAAACTATTGAGTGGTACTTAGATTTTGTCCATAAATTGAAGTTTCTAAAAGTTTTGCTTGATTTTATACATGAGGATGAGTGGCTCGAGTGTCTTAAGTATTGAGAGGAACTAGAAGTGAAGAAAAAATCAAAGATAGCCAGCAAAAATTGATGGATTGAGGTAGCTAGACCAGGTACAGGAATGTCTCGCCACACTAGAGGATCAAAGTCGTGCATTGAGTATGCTTGAGATTGGGTACAATTTATAACTTTAAAATTTATATATTTATCAGTTGGCCTAATAGTCCAAATAATTTATCTTTGCATGGTTTTACAATTTTAGCTAAAATTTTCTAACATATATTATTTTTTGTCATAATAAATACAAACATTGGGCTGGATAATTGGGCCAAGATCCTAATTTTTATTTGATTTTCAGGAAGATGCATGTAAAGAAATGGATTGACAGTTTGTTGGCAACAAGTCTCATATGATTGCTGTAAGAATGTGCTATATTAATAAACTTTTATAATACTATAGTAAATTTTAAAAGTTCGGTGAAATAAAAAATATTAGATTTATTTTTTTTAAATCTAGCACAGTATTATAAGACCTCATGAAGGAATGTGTGATAGCTACTTCTCAATCATTTGAAAGTTCTATGGGACTTCAACCAAGTGACTATTATCTTTTTTTATTTGGAGACCATAAAAGGTCAGAAGAAGTAGTGAGTGTAAAGCATCAACTCGAAGGGAGTGGATTTTTGTTCTAGCAGTCATGCTTCTAGTTCCTCTATCATAACACTAGTGGAAGAGGTGGTCGAATAGCTAGATATAGAAACAAATGAATGATTTGTATTTATGGAGAGAGAAATTAAAGAGAAGGATTAGCAGATACTTTTTGAAAGGAAAAAATGCAAGAAATAAAAGAAGTAAATGATGAGATAAAAGACGGTAAGAATGCAATGCAAAAGCAGATGTCTTATATAGAGTCATAGTTAATGGCCTTGACGAAGCAAAAAGCATACTAACTTCTAGCAGAGAAACAATGCAGGAAAAGCAAGCACAAATGCACTAGCTAATGATGAAGATGATGATTTAGTTTAAAATGATTATATACTTATGTAATCTTTTTGTATTAACTATGTAACTATTGTATCAGAATAATTTCCAAATTGCTTTTACTTTTTGTTAGTTATAAAAAATGAGTTATAATATATGTTTTAATTCAATTTAATATAAATATTTAAAAATATGTAATCAAATTCTTTGTAAAAAATTAAATTGTGAAAATAGATGTGGAATGAAAAAAGTTAGAAATTTTTTTCCTCACTAATTTAGATAAGAAATTTTCTATATATATTCAGGAGAAAAATATTAATTACTACTCTTAATTATGATCAAAATATTAAGGAAAAAATATAATTAGCTAGGGATTTCTGTAATTCAAAATTTGTTAGGGAAATTTTTTTTCCATTAATACTTGTGGTGAGCACTTTAGCTTTGGATAATTTATGTCATAATTCCATTGCTATTCTATTTTGATGATATAATTTCTTATACTATATATATATATATATATATATATATAACTAAATGTTTTAACTATATATAACAATTTATAACTCTATATACTATATGTATAATAATATATAACTATAAATAATTGTATCTTACTATATCTATAACTATAAAAACTTTATACATAACTATATTTAAATATATAATTTACAACATATATTTAATATACATTTTTATATATTATTATATAAAAATGTATTTTACTATATCTATACCTATAGATAATTATATGTATAAATATATAAAATTATAATATATATATATATCAACATGTATAAATATAAGTTTAGCTATATGTGTAACATTATGTATAATAACATAAAACTATATTTATAATTACATGTATACAAACATATTACATTATGTTTAACTATATGTATATAACTACATATAAATATTTGTATAACTATATAAAACTTTATATAATAAGATATAACTATATTTGTAACTATGTATACATATATGTAAATCTATATATTTGTTTATAACTTTGTATACATTTATGTATAACTACATTTAACTACTTGTATGAATTTATACATGTATATATATATATATAACTATATGTTTAACTATATATAACTATTTATAACTACATATACTATATGATTAATAACATATAATTATAAATGGGATAATACTAATTTGTTGCACTAACTTGAAATTAAATGACTAAAGATATAATATCAACAATATGTAAGCACATAGCATGAGAGTGTTTGTTGGTCAGATATAGCATGATGTAGAATTAAGGGTAGTACTCTTTCCTAATCACACCCCTTGAGCCTCAGGCTCATATATGAACTTATATATGACAAAAGATGTAATAGATGATAGGTTTGTATAGAAGAGACTTTTTTATTCTTTTATATAATTATTCATTCTAACGCTGCATTCTCTATGTATCTTTCTCCCCCTCTCTCATTCTTTCGGTGTCACTCTCTCTCTCTTTATCTCTCTCTTGCTATTCTATATCTTGCTCTCTTTCTTTTTTACTTTCTTTCCCCCTCTCTCTTTCTTTCACTCTCTAGCTTTCTCCCTCTCTCTCTCTCTCTCTCTCTCCCTCACCTCGCTTTCTCTCTCTCAACATAGAAGTGCATACATAGCTATTGCACCGGCATTCCAAGAAGATGACATAAATAATATTGATCCTGTCCATGTAGATTAAGATCTATGAGATTTATGTTACTCAAATGGTGGCCTAATAGAAATTGAAGATGATAAATTTCTATCTAAATACGAGTTAGAACTTCCATTGGAATCATAAAAAATGTCAGAAGATCCATTGAAGGATGATAGTGATGCCGATAATTAAACTATTATAATTATATTATAATATTAAACTATCAAAGACTTTCTATATTTTGTTGAAATCTATTGGTGTATTCTATTCTAAAATGCATGGTTGTTCATCATATCTCTATTATTTTTTTATGTTTTTATATTTTTGTAAAGTAGATGGCACCTAAAGATCGTGGCCATGGTGGAGGTGGATGTGGATGGAGTACTGGACCAAATCCATCTAGTATTTTACACCATTTTGCAAATTCAGTACCATCTCATACCCACCATATCCATACATCAACATCACAATCACCATATCTATTTCCATCACCATCACCATCATTGACACCTTTAGTATCACCTTTATCAGATATACGCCCATCACCCATTACCAATCATGCACATACTTTTGATCCATCACCATCTTCAATAATCATTTTACACAAATATTTCTTCCATTTACAGAACCATCGACATGATCAAATGTTGTGCCTTCCTCTACATTCAGTGCTAATTTAGTAATTGAGATTGAGGCTTGGAGGTATAAGAAATATGTAAATATTACTTGAATAAAAAATTATGATGTTCTTGTTAGTAGTTTTTTGTATAGGTTTTTTCCATCTCACATCTGTTCGGCTATAATTACAAAGTCTTTAAAGAAAATGATTAATTCTAAAGCATTCTTATAGAAGAAAGTTTCTAAATCAGCAAAAGAGACGAATTTTAATGACTTTCACGTAAAAATAATTAGACAAAAGCATTGAAAATTAATTAAACAATTAGTTAACTATTATGTTGAATATTTTTCTAGCAGTAAATAATTATGTCAATGTTATTATTAATATAATTTTTTTTGTGATTTTTCTATATATAGAATCCATCCAAATGGGCACCCAAATTTGATGGAAAGATAAAGTCACTATGGGAGAGCAAAGTTGTTGAATGGTATTCTGATTTTTTCCATAAATTGAAGAATATAAAAGAAAAAACTAATTTTATATCTGAGGATGACTGGATAGAGTAGCTTAAGCATTGAGAGGAGGCAGATGTGAAAAACAATTAGAGATTTCTAGCAAAAATTGACTAAATAAGTTAGTTGGACTAGGTACAAGAATGTCTCGCCATAAAGGAGGCTCAAAGGTGAGCTTTGAGCATGCTCGAGATTTGGTACAATTTTAAAAATTTAAACATTTATATATTTAGTGGTTATCCTAATAGTCTTAATAAATAAAATCTACACATGGTTTTATTAATTTTGTTAAAGTTTTTTATCATTAGTTATTTTATGATTTAATAAATACATACTCTAGGGTGGAGAATTGAGTCGAGATTCTAATTTTTATGAGATTTTCAGAAATATGTATGTGAAGAAAGTGGATGGTCAGTTTGTTGACAACAAGTCTCAGATGATTGTTGTAAGAATCTATAATATTAACAAAATTTTATAGTACTATAATAAATTTTAAAAGTTATTTGAAATGCAAAATATTAAATTTATTTTATGTATATCTATAATAGTATTTTTCCATATTTTATCACTGGAACTAATGGAGTGTGACAGTTGTTTCTCAACAAGTTGAAGGTTCTATGGATCCTCAACCAATTAACTATGATCCTATGTATTTGGAGACCATAGGAGGTCATAAGAAGTAGTGAGTGTATGACATCGACTTGACGGGAGTAACATTTTTTTGTAGTAGTTGTGATTCTAATTCATCTATCATAGTAATGGTGGATGAGATGGTTGAACAAGTAATGAAAACTAATGAATGTTTTGAATTTCTGGAGATAGAAATGAAAGAGAAGGATGAGTGGATATCTCATTTGAAGGAAGAAATGCAGGAAATGAAAAAAGAGAAGGATGAGTAGATTACTCATTTGAAGGAAGAAATGCATAAAATGAAAGAAGAGAAGGATGAGCAGACTACTCATTTGAAAGAAGAAATACAAGAAATGAAAGAAGAGAAGGATGAGTAGATTACTAATTTGAAGGAAGAAATGCAAGAAATTAAATAAATGAATGATGAGATGAAAGAAATTAAGAATGTAATACAATAGTAGATGTCCTATATGGGGTCACAGTTAGTGCATTGACATGACAAATAGCATTTCGAGATCCATCTACCAAACCACACCGGAGAGGCTAGCACAAATTAACCAACTAATTATGAGGATGATTTTGTATCATAATTATTTCTGAACAGTTTTTAATTTTTGTATATGAGAAGCAAAATAAGATGAGATATTTTTTGAGGTATCAATTTTTTATATTCTGGTTTTGTTCATTGCTATGCCGATTAACCTAATAATGAATCTTTGTAGGATATTTGATGTGAGACACACGAACAAATTCTGATTAAAAGCATCCAGACTTTGTCATGGTCCTTCCTATGCATGAGTCCCATCTTTACTGATCTCTGTTAGATCAAAAGGAGGCCAAGTTTCTATTATCTTCATTATCCTGGAAAATTTTATTTTTGCACTCTCTCTCTCTCAATCTAAACATTATTGTTAGACTTCTTTTAGTTATTTCTTTAAGTTGTATGACTATCAACTTAGATTTGTGTTTATTAATGTCTATAATTAATATTTTTAAATATCTATGAATATGTTTGTGTGTGCTTGAATATTTTGGGTAGAGTTTTAGTATAATATAGGTATGTAAAAGGCTTGGCTAGTCATCCTAGTGCTGGGAACAGCATGTTAGCTTCTGAAGTTTTGAGATGAAAAAATTGTTTGGCCCAACGTAGTCGTAGGTTTGTTCTTGACACACTTATTTCATGTAGATCTACATTGTCACTATTCAGATCTGTGACTGGTTATTATTGATCATCTATGGAATTAAACTATTGAAATGTTAATAGCCATTATGATTACTAATGAAATTCAATTAAATGAGTTCATTTTTCTTGTTTTCCTTCTCTTTCATGTTCGTAGTTTCATGGATGACGATGAGCGGGACATGAGGAACTATGGGTCTTATGAGCCATTTTTCAGGGGAATCTTGGTCTGCATCTGGTACCAAGCATGGGAGACCATGACATGAAGCCTTTCTTACCATGACATTATATTAACAACTTTTTGGTTAATGTCAACAATTCATTCAATCCCCATGAATGTTTTGTCTCCAACACTTCTCTTGCACTACAATACATGAGATATGGCTGGATAAACTAGAGAGATAAGTTTTTGAAGTTTTGTGCCATCTTTATGAAGTATAAATGGGATAATACTAATTTGTTGTAGTTTTGGGTCATCCGAGGCTATGTCATTATATTTATGTGTGTATATATGTATATATATACTATAATATATATGTACATATATACTCATTATAATATATATTGTAGTAGATGTGTACATATATAGTTAGTATCTTATATACTACAATATATATGTAGATATACAGAGTATATATGTACATAAACTAGTGTAGTATATATTACATATAGACTACACTATTATACGTACATATATACTGTAGTATATATGTACGTATATACTATAGTATTATAAGTACATATATATGCAGTATATATGTACATATATACTCAGTATTAACGTACATATATATTGTAGTATATACGTACATACTAAATTTGATGCCATGATCACTAAGAAATTAAAGTAGTTTTTTATTTCTATCCAAATTTGATACTTGCATAATGATGCCACAAGATAAAATTGGCAAAGTAGATTAAAAAGCTAAAGCTGGAGGGACTGATTGACCCAGATAGAGCTGATGACTTCTCTTTGTATCTTGAAAGCAGAGTTTTTTCCTATTGCTTGTAGAAGGATTTTGAAATAATTATAGGAAATACTTATGGCAAGTGTATTTTGCAAGTTCTACTTTTCTTTTCTTTCTAGATACTATGTTTAGGATTCTCATAACTACTAATAACTCCTTTTTTCCCTTTCAATTGTGTAGGATTTTAGCCTTGAATCTAAATATTCTTGCAAGAATGATTGAAACTATGGAAGGCATCGGGCTAGTTGTTTTACTACTTCGAACCCTATCATGACTCATGAGTTTGTGTACCTTGGTAATGGTGAGTTATATTTCATTGCTGATTATTTGCTTATATGAAAACATGATATGCATTCTTTGATCATTGAATTAGAATGTCTCTATTGTTCCTGACATGTTTGGATATTAATGAGAGATTTAGAATAGAGTAGCATTTTGAAATAGCTTCTTGAATCAATGAGAGGTTTCTCTTATATGTACATATAAGAGAAATGCTAGTATATCTCTTATATGTACTTATTGAGTATATGTGTTCATATATACTACTCTATATACGTACATATATACTTATATATATATATATATAATGTAGTATATACGTAGATATACAATCAATATATCTACATATATACGTAGTATATATACATATAAAACTACTGTATTATATGTACGAGTATATATATACTCAATATATATGTATATATAATACTACAGTATATACGTACATATACTATAGTAATAAATGTAACTAGTGAAATTCTAGTATAAATGTACATATACACTATAGTATATAAGTACATATACACTGTAATATATATGTACGTATGCACTATAGGATATATGTACATATATACTACAGTATTATATATCTATCAACATAGAACTTTTTTTTATTTATTTGTTCTGATTTGATTGACAGGCTTAATCTTAATATAGATATGATAACACAATATTCCCCATACAAAGCTTGTAGAAGTGATGGGATTTTTAACTAGACATGATGCCCCGTGACTAGGTCAGCTTTGTCACAGCTGAAAGATAGAGATCAGATGAGTTTGGGGAGAGAAAGTGATATGAAATCGACAATAAACTAGATGGACTTAAAATCCAAGCGGAATGAAATGAAATAAAATAAATAAATCTAAACCTTTAAGAAGAATAATTTCTTATTGGTTAAAGATTCAAGAGAACGAAATGAAGGATAATGGTAAATCTTTGAGAAATACAAAGAAGTCGATTAGGAACCTAATGGAAATGAACACCAATAGACCCACTAATACTAAACTTACAAAGACTTCACAAGTAATGCAAATCAATCACTTACCTAATGATTGAGAGGCAACGAACCTTCCGAGAACTAACCCCGAAAATCCCGATTTTGGAGTGTTCCACACAAGAGAGTTATTCACTCACAAGCACAAAACAATATAGAGAAAACTCAAAGAGTGTTTGTATATTTCATCAAAGGGTGTAGTTACAAAATGAATTACAATGGGTTTATATAGGGAACAAACTAGCTAAGAAATAGAAATTACAACTTCATATGTACTTAAATGAAAACTATAAATCTAAGAATATTTATTTCAGCCTAAGTAACATAAAGTCATCTCAATTATCTCCCAAGATTGGTCCAAGCCGATCATTGTTCAAACAAGTGGAGAGAAAGTCACAAAGGAGCCATTAAATATTTTTTTTTTGCCAGCGCAACATTTTTGAAAATAATGTATCTCCGTAATGCAAAGATCAAATTGAACACGGTTTCTTGCGTTGAACAGATAACTTGATGTAGTTTGTCCAGTTCAAATTTCAAAGCATTCCGATAGGTATTCGAATTTTGGTGAATTTTCAAAGTTAATTAGTCGTTGCTGCCAGCACCACCTTTTGGAAAATATTCTATCTACTTCATTTGAGGTCCAAATGGGACATGGTTTGTTGCATTGGAAACCTGCCTTAATGTAGTTGTCCCAGTTAAAATATCATAATTTTTGGATTTGTATCCGATTTCTGGTGAAATTTGCAATGCTGGGTCAAGTTGATGATCCAAGTAGAGTATTTGTCTTTCTTTCAAATTCACCAACTTGATTTTCCTTGTTTAAGGCTTCAATAATAATTTGAACTTGTTTTTAAAAGGCCTTAGTATGACTTCGAGTGATTGGACCAAGCGGTAGTATGATTTGGTCTTGAATTTTTGCATCAGTCCCCTCCTCTTGAAAAGGTTGATCCTTCAACCTTGGCTCCGTTTCATCTCCTACATCATACAAACTTAAATAAGCTACATTAAAAGTTGCATGAACATTATACTCACCTGGTAATTCAAGTTTATCGTTATAGTCTCCAATTTTTTTCAAGACTTGAAATGGCCCATCTCCCCTCGGTAACAATTTGGATTTTTGCTCCGGAAACCTTTCTTTGTGCATATGGAGCCAAACCCAATCCCCAGGTTGGAAGATCACTTGCTTGCGTCGTTGGTTCACCCTCCGAGTGGTTCAATCATTCACATTTTCCAAGTTTTCCTTTACCTTGACATGAATTTTCTTCACAAACTGAGCTCGATCCCTACCATGAGTGTTCTTTTGCTCATTGCTAGGCAATGGCAATAAATCAAGAGGGGTTAAAGGATTAAACCCATAAACAATTTCAAATGGACTCATGTTAGTAGAAGAATGCATAGATCGATTATATGCAAATTCAATATGAGGTAAACATTCTTCCCAATTGGCTAAATTTTTCCCAATAACACTTCTTAGTAATGCTCCTAATGTTCTATTAACTACTTCAGTTTGTCCATCTGTTTGAGGATGACTAGAAGTAGAGAATAAGAGTTTTGTCCAAATTTTTCCCCAAAAGCCTTTCCAAAAATAACTTAAAAATTTTGCATCTCGGTTCGAAATAATGGTTTTGGGAATTCCATGCAAACGAACCACTTCTTTGAAAAAGAGATTTGAAATATGTTTTGCATCATTTGTCTTAGTGCATGCAATAAAATGAGCCATTTTGGAAAAATGGTCAACTACCACAAAAATTGCATCTTTGTCTCGTTAGGTTCGTGGAAGGCCAAGAACAAATTCCATGGAGATATCAACGCAAGGTGTATCTGGGATAGGAAGTGGTGTGTATAATCCATGAGGGCGAGACTTAGATTTTGCTTGTCGACAAGTGATGCACTTTCCTATGTACTTTGCCACATTCTTAGCCACTCTGGGCCAATAGAAACATTCTTGCAATAAATTACAAGTCTTGGTGACACCAAAGTGTCCCATTAAACCATCTTCACGAGCTTCAATAATTAAAAGATCACGAATAGATCCACAAGGTATACAAAGTCGATCGCAATAGAACAAATATTCATCATGCTTATAAAATTTTCCATGTCCCCCCTTTTCACATAAAGCATAAATTTCCCCAAAATCTATATCATTTTCATATAATGCTTTGATATGTGAGAATCCAAGAAATTGAGAAGTGGCAAAAGAAATCAAAGCGTACCATCTAGAAAGGGCATCAGCTACCACATTCTCTTTACCTTTCTTGTACTTGATAGTGTAGGGAAAAGTGTCGATGAAAGATACCCACCGAATGTGCCTCTTATTCAATTGACTTTGTCCTTTCAAGTGTTTCAAGGACTCATGGTCGGTGTGGACAACAAACTCATTTGCTCTCAAGTAGTGTTGCCAAGTCTAAAATGCTCTCACAAAGGAATAAAGCTCTTTATCATAAGTAGAATAATTGAGCATGGCACCATGAAGCTTCTCACTGAAGTATGCCACCGGCTTCTTCTCTTGCATAAGAACCGCTCCAATACCTATACCTGAAGCATCACATTCAATTTCAAAATGTTTATTAAAATCAGGTAGCATCAAAATGGGTGCATGTGTGAGGTGATACTTTAAGGTATTGAATTAATTTTCTTGAGCACTTCCCCATTTAAAAGGGACATCCTTTTTGATAATAGATGTTAATGGGGCTGCCTAAGTCCTAAAATCATTCACAAATCGGTAGTAGAAGCTCGCTAGGCCATGAAAGCTTCGAATATCAGAAACATTTGATGGTGTTGGTCATTCTTGGATGGCCTTGATTTTTGAATCGTCCACCTTCACTCCTTCATTACTAATAACAAAACCCAAAAAATATACAATGGTCTACACCAAATGTATACTTTTGAGAGTTAGCAAACAAATGCTCCAATCGTAAAATATTTAATACCTCACGCAAATGCTCAATATGCTCATCCATATTTTTGCTATAAATAAGAATGTCATCAAAGTAAACTACAACAAACTTTCCAATGAAAGGTCTAAGAACATGATTCATTACTCGCATGAATGTACTTGGTGCATTAGTTAAACCAAAAGGCATAACTAACCACTCATATAATCCAAACTTTGTTTTAAATGCAGTTTTCCACTCATCACCTGGTTTCATTCGAATTTGATGGTAACCACTCTTTAAATCAATTTTTGAGAAGATGCATGAACCATGTAATTCATCTAGCATATCGTCTAACCTTGGAATAGGATGTCGGTATTTTACCGTTATGGCATTAACGGCTCGGCAATCTACACACATTCGCCACCCTCCATCTTTCTTTGGAACCAAAAGTATTGGAACTGCACATGGGCTCATACTTTCTCGAACCCAACCCTTTTCAAGTAACTCTTCGACCTGCCTTTGAATTTCCTTAGATTCTTCAGGATTTGTTCGGTAAGCTGGTCAGTTGGGAATGGAAGCTCCTAGAACAAAGTCGATTTGATGCTCAATTCCTCTCATAGATGGTAACCCATTAGGTAACTCCTCCGGAAAGATATCTTCAAATTCTTTCAAGAGATCATCAAAAACTTTGGGAAGAGAAGAGATCAGTTCATTAGATGAAGAAATATAAGCTCTCTTGAAACGTAACAAAAGTAATGGGGTTTCAACACTTATTTTTTTTGCCTCTTTAACCCCTACCAATAATTCCTTTTTTTCTTTTTCCCTCTCCTTTTTTTATTTCAACTCTTGGGAGTATTGTTTTTGAATATATACCTGGTCTTCATGAACCTCTTTCGGAGATAGTGGTTTAATAACCACTTTTTTTCCACCAAGCTCAAGTAAAAAGTGATTGTGAAACCAATCATAGGAAACTCGCCTATCATATTGCCAAGGTCGCCCAAGCAAAATGTGACATGCTTGCATTGGGATGATATCACAGCATACCTCATCTTGATAATCCTTTATTCGAATGTTAAGGATCACTTGCCGATTGACTTTCACATCACCACTATTATTGAGCCATTGAAGTTTATATGGCTTTGGATGGAGCGTCGTTTGAAGTCCCAGCTTTTTGACCAAATAGTCACTTGCCACATTTGTACAACTTCCATTATCAATAATGAGGCTCCATTTTTTATCTCCGATGTAGCATCGACTATGAAATATGTTCTCCCTTTGCTCCTCAGGTTCCTCCTGTTTTGGCAATGTGCTAAGAGCCCCAATGCCACACAATTTAGTCCACTCCCGGTGGAATGAATGCTACCAGCATCATCATCACTATGTTCTTCATTTGGCTCTTCATCATCGGTAGACTCTATGTCTCCCGAATCTAAGATGATCATTACTCGCTTATTTGGATTTTGAGTGGAAATATGTCCCTTTCCTTGGCACCGGAAACAAGTGATATCTCGATGTTGGATCTCCTTCCCATCATTCCCTTTAGGCTTAGGTGGTTCAGCCTTGACAAGAGATTTTCCCTTGTCTTCTCGATCTCGATTGCCTTGATGGTTCGGTATGAACCGATTATCCTTTTTTGGCCAAGTCTTTGTTGGATAAGTTTGTGGAAGCTTACCCCTCCTCTTTAGTTGTTTCTCCACTTGGCTAGCCCGGTGGATCAAATCCTCCAAGTCACCATAATTGTGTAGATCAACAATATCGGCAATATCACGATTTAACTCATTTAAGAAACGGGAACATTTGGCATTACCACTCTCCTCAACCTCGGCTCGAATCAATGCCATTTCCAACACCTTGGCATAATCCTCCACACTTTTGGATCCTTGAGTAAGTTGTTGTAATTTTCTCAAGGCATCTCATTGGTAGCTTCGAGGTACAAATTTCGCCCTCATAGCCACCTTCAATCGTTCCCATGATCTCAAAGGGCCTTCCCCTATTTTTCGTCGAGTAGAACACAATTGTTCCCACCAAATAAGAGCATATCCAAAAAATTCCAACACCGCCAATCGTACCTTATGCTCATCGATGTAGTTGTAGCAATTGAATATATTCTCGATCCTTTGTTCCCACTCAAAGTAGGCCTCCGGATCCGTGTCTCCTTTGAATGAAGGAATAGAGACCCTGATGTTCCTCATGGGGTCATGATTCATGGAATTTCTCCTTGGTTGTCATGGAATGTATGGTTCATATTCACCAACAATTGACTCCACCTCATCTTCACCAATAAGATTATTTTGGTTACCTCGCAAAGATTCTCTTTCTCGATCTTGTAGACCATAGTTGGTAACATGTGCTCTTTCAATCCGGGTAACTTGGTCGTTAAGACCCCAAATGCTCCCTTGCACGTCGGTTAATTGATGACTAAGTCGTTCAAATAGTTCTCGGATGTTTACTCCGTCATCACGAGCATCACTAGTTCTTGACATTGTGAAATATTTTCCTCACCCACTCGTGTTTTCACTCCTCTCTTTAATGATCTCACCACTCACTAATGTGGAAGTTCAAGTAATTCGGAAGTGTTCTCGAAATCAATTGCTAACAATCAATAAGAAATGATTTTTATAAGGAGACCAATGAAGGACATGAAATCACACGAAGCAATATGGATTTCTTGACACGATCAAGAAAGCTAAGACTCAATGAATAATCAAAATATAAAAAAAATAATAATAATCTCTTTTACAATAAATAATGGGCTTTTCTTTTCTTTTTTTTTCTTCTTTTCTTTTGCCCCTTTTTTTCTTTTTTTTTTCCAGGAAAGTCCAACAACAAGGAAGTTGGAGATTTCTAAGCTCTGATACCAATTTGATATGAAATCAACAATAAACTAGATAGACTTAAAATCCAAGCGGAATGAAATGAAATAAAAGAAATAAATCTAAACCTTTAAGAAAAATAATTTCTTATTGGTTAAAGATTCAAGAGAACGAAATGAAGGATAATGGTAAATCTTTGAGAAATACAAAGAATTCGATTAGGAACCTAATGGCAACGAACACCAATAGACCCACTAATACTAAACTTACAAAGACTTCACAAGTAATGCAAATCAATCACTTACCTAATGATTGAGAGGCAACGAACCTTTCGAGAACTAAACCCGAAAAACCCAATTTTGGAGTGTTCCACACAAAAGAGTTATTCACTCACAAGCACAAAACAATATAGAGAAAACTCAAAGAGTGTTTGTATATTTCATCAAAGGGTGTAGTTACAAAATGAATTACAAGGGGTTTATATAGGGAACAAACTAGCTAAGAAATATAAATTACAACTTCATATGTACTTAAATGAAAACTATAAATCTAAGAATATTTATTTCAGCCTAAGTAACATAAATTCATCTCAATTATCTCCCAAGATTGGTCCAAGCCGACCATTGTTCAAACAAGTGGAGAGAAAGTCACAAAGGAGCCATTAAATATTTTTTTTTTGCCAGCGCAATATTTTTGAAAATAAAGTATCTCCGTAATCCAAAGATCAAATTGAACACAGTTTCTTGCGTTGAACAGATAACTTGATATAGTTTGTCCAGTTCAAATTTTAAAGCATTCCGACATGTATTCAAATTTTGGTGAATTTTCAAATTTAATTAGTAATTGCTGCCAGCACCACCTTTTGAAAAATATTGTATCTTCTTCATCTGAGGTCCAAATGGGACACGGTTTGTTGCATTGGAAACCTGCCTTAATGTAGTTATCCCAGTTAAAATATCATAATTTTTGGATTTGTATCCGATTTCTGGTGAAGTTTGCAATGCTGGGTCAAGTTGATGATCCAATTAGAGTATTTGTCTTTCTTTCAAATTCATCAACTTGATTTTCCTTGTTTAAGGCTTCAATAATAATTTGGACTTGTTTTTGAAAGGCCTTAGTATGACTTCGAGTGATTGGCACGAGCGGTAGTATGATTTGGTCTTGAATTTTTGCATCAGAAAGCAACATCATTTTCATTAATAGATTATACTTTATGCACTGTCATTAGATACATTGATGAAGAAGATGTAATAAAATTTAATTATGTTTTTGTTTTAACTAAGTAAAACAAGGGTTGTGTAGATTGCAGTTATTCAAAATTATTATGCAATAAACATATTAATCATCCTTTGTTTCACATTAGCATGGTGGAGTGCTCCATTTTTCTATGTTCAAGTTTCTTATTTATTTGTTGATGGTTACTGGTAGTGACTATCAATCTTTATTTCATATGCCAGTTCTTTTGTTACTTGTCAGCTCGGTCATGGTGGGGCAGAGTAACACCCTTATAGGCCTTGGGACCGAAAAAGAGTTCTAGTTGGGAGGAGGTAAGATGCGAACTTTGATGTGCCAAGCCTGACTCATGACTTGTCTTCCAAGTTATCCTTAAAGACTTTTCAGAGATATTTTTTTAAAATTTAAATAAACTTCACATTTATTTATGTTGATAGTGAAGTTTTGTGTCATCTTTGTGAAGTATAGATGGGATAATATTAATTTGTTGTAGTTTTTTATCATCTGAGGCTATGTGATTATATATATGTACAAATAATACTGCATTATATACGTAGATATAAACTATAGTACATATATACGTATATACTAAGTATATACGTATGTATATACTGAGTATATACATACGTATATAATGAGTATATATGTACATATGTACCGAGTATATATGTATGTATATACTGAATATATATGTATGTATATACCGAGTATATAAGTACATATATAAGGAGTATATACGTATGTATATACCGAGTATAGACGTACATATATACTGAGTATATATGTACATATAATACTACAGTAATATATACATATACTAAAGTAATATATGTACTCAGTATATATATACATATATATTGAGTACATATATATTCAGAATTGATGTACATATAATACTGCATAATTATATTTACTTATATACTGAGTATATATGTACATATATATAGTATATATGTACATATATACTCAGTTTAAATGTACATATAATATTGCAGTATATATGTACATATACTACAGTAATATATGTAACTAGTGAAATGCTAGTATATATGTATATATACACTACAGTATATATGTACATATATATTGTAGTGTTATATATTTATCTAAACATTATTTATTTATTTTAATTTCATTGACTGGTTTAAATTTCATATAGATATGGTGCTGCAAAGTTCCTCATATGAAGCTTGTAGATGTAAATGAATTTTTCAATAGACATGTTGCGCCATCACTAGGATAGCCTTTTCACGGCACAAAGATGGTCACCAGAGGAGCTGGAGGAGAGAAAACAACATCAATTTAATGGATAGATTATACTTTAAGCACTGTTGGTAGATACATTGATAAATAAGATGTTATAAAATTGTATTTTGTTTTTGTTTTAACTATGTAATAAATTGTATCAGAATAATTTATTAACTAATTTTAATTTTTATTAATTATAAATTGTCTTTTATAGGTTTTGTTTTTATTCAATTTAATATAAAAACATAAAATTATTTAATTAAATTTTTTGAAAAAAAATAAAATAGAGAAAATAACTTTAGAAAGAAAATAGATAAGGATTTTCCCGTGCTAGTTTAGCTAGGGAATTTTCTTGGCTGATTTAGCTAGGAAATTTTCTGAAGTTTAAAATTTAGGAGAAAATTAGCTAAGAAAATTATTAATTTAGCAAGGGAGTTTTCGTCGCTAATATTTAATAGTTAGGAACACTTTCCCTCGTTAATTTATAGCGATGAGTACTTTAGCTTAGGAAAGGTTCTGTCATTAATCCATTGTTATATCCACTTTAGTGACAGAAACCCCCATTTAGCTATATATTTTTTTAATGCCCTTTGGGATTTTTCTTTTTTGTGAAATAAAAAAATAGATAGATAGACAAATAGAAATATAGATTGATTGATAAATAGAATGTGAGACAGATAGATAGATAGACAAATACATAGATAGACAGACAGATAGATAGACAAATACATAAAAAGACAGATATATAGATAGATAAATCATTATATAGATATATAGACATATAGACAGGTATACAGATAGACAAATAGACAAATATAAAGAAACCAATTTAGACAGATCAACAGATAGACAGATAGATAGATATACATTTAGATAGGTAGATACATAGACAAGTAGATAGGTAGATAGGTATACAGGTTGACATATAGCTAGATAGATAGATAGATAGATACTCAGATAATTAAATAGAAAATTAAAAGATAGATAGATAGACTTATATACATATAGACAGATAGAAAGATCGATATATAGACAAATATAAATGGAATGATAGATAGATAGACTGATAGAGTGATAGAAAGATAGATAGATAGACATTTAGAGGGATAGATAGATATAAAGATTTATAGATAGATAGATAGATAAAGAAATAAACAAATAGATAGTAGATAGAGAGATAGATAGATAGATAGATAAAAAAATAGTTAGTTAGAAAGATAGACTGATAGACAAATAGATAGGTAGGTATGATAGACAGACATATAACCAGATAGATAGATAGATAGATAGACAGAAATAATTAGGGAGAATTATGTCTTGGGGTCTTGGGAACCCAAATAATTAACCTTAAGGCCTCATAACACTTATATTTGACTTTAAGGATATAAACATTTCCAGGACAAAAATGCCCTTAATGAACCTCATAATCAATCTACACTAATTATTTTTCCAAACACATTTATAAATATATGAATACATCCATATATGCATCTGTATATATATATATATATCTGTGTGTGTGTGTGTGTGTGTGTGTGCACATGTACACATACGCACGCACTCACGCATGCTTACAGTTTACTGGATTGTAGCCTTTGCCGAAAGAAGGTTCAAGAGCAGAAGACGAGGAGGGGGGCGGGGCGGCGTGGGGCGGGGCGGAGTGGGGCGGGGCGGGCGGCGCGGGTTCTAATGAATCATAATTGTGCAGAAAGGCGGTAAAGCTTGTAGTACAACATAAAGCACCATAGATTTATGTTTGTTTCATACTTTTCACATCATCAGGGGTAAATGAGGTATTACAAAAATATTATATCCTTAACATTAATTTTTGTTTGTTTCATACTTTTGAGGTCAAATATAGGTCTTATGAGGCCTTAAGGTTAATTATTTGGGTTCCCAAGACCCCAAGACATAATTCACCCAAATAATTATAGACAGATAGACAGATCGACAGATCGACAGATTTAAGAAAAATAAATAGATAATTAGATAGATATATCAACAGATAAATAGATAGATAGAAATACAAATAGAAAGATAGATAGAAATATATATATAGAATAGAAAGATAGATAGAAATATAGATATAGAGTATATAGATAGATAGATAGATAGATATAAAAATAAAAGATTGAGAGAGAGACATATATACAGATATACAGATAGAAAAATAGAAATATAGATAGATAGATAGACATATAAACTGATAAATAGATAGAGATATATATATATATATTGATAGCCAGATAGATAGATAGGTAGACAAATAGATAGATAGATCGATTAGATTGATAGATATATAGAAAGACTAATAGGTAGATAAGTACATTACACATAAATAGAGAGAAAGAAAGATAGATCGATATATAGATAGATACATAGATAAGTATGAATATTGATTGATTGCAGATAGTCAAATAGATAAACTGACAGAGAAATAGACAGATCCTTGGATAAATTGATAGATAGACATATAAGATAATAAATAGATATACAGGTAGACAGATAAATAGATATATATATATATATATAGAAAGATAGATATACAACCACATAGATAGATAAAAAGATAGAAATATATATATATAGCCAAATAGAAAGATAGGTAGATATATAGATATGCATATTGGCATATTAGGAGATATGTAGATAGATTGATATATAGATTGAAAGAAAGAAAGATAAATAGATAGAAAAATTTATAGATATATAGATTGACAAAAAGATAGATAGATAAAAATATTGAAAGAAAAATAGATAGAATGATAGACAGATAGACAAATAGATAATTATATAGATAGACATATAAATAGATTGATAGATAGACAGATAAAAAAATAGATAGATAGATAGATAGATACATAAGTTGATAAATATAAAGATAGAATGATAGAATGAAAGAATGATAGATAGTTTGATAGATAGATAAATAAACATATAGATAGATAAACATATAAAATGATAGAGAGAAACATAAATATATAGAATGATAGATAGATAGACAAATAGATAGTTAGAAAGATAGACATAAAGATAGATAGACATATAGATAGGTAGATAAATAGATAGACATAAAGATAGACAAATATACTGATAGTATGATAGCTAGATAAATAGATAGACATATAGATAGGTATACATGTAGACATATACATAAATAGACAAATAGATAAACATATAGACAGGTAAAAAGATAGACATATAGATAGTTAGATGACTGATATAATGATAGACAGATAGAAAGATAGATCTATAGGTAGATACATAGATAGATAGATAGACTGATATAAAGATAGACAGATAGAAAGATATATCTATAGGTAGATACATAGATAGATAGACAGAAAGACATAGATATACAAATAGATTAATTGATTGATATATAGATATATAGAAAGAAAGATAGATAAATAGGTCGATAGATAGTATAATAAACAGAAAGATAGTTCGACAGATAGATAGACAGACAGACAGATTGATTGAATGATAGATAGACATATAGATAGATATGCATATAGACAGAGAGGTTGAGAGGTAGATAGAGAGATAAGCATATAGAGAGATAGGCAGATTAATAGATAGACAAATAGACAAATAGATAGATAGACAAATAGATACATAGATAGATAGATAGATAGATAGATAAACAAATAGAATGATAGACAAATAGACAAATAAACTAATAGACAAATAGGAAATAGAAAATAGACATAAAGATAGATAAAGAAAAAGACATATAAATAGATAGATAGACAAATTGACAAACAGATAGATAGATAGGTAGGTAGGTAGGTAAGTAGGTAGATAGACACATAGAATGATAGAATGTTAGATAGATCGATATATAAACATATCGATCGATATATATATATATATATAAAGATAGATAGATAGATAGTTAGTTAGTTATAAAGATAGACAGATAAAAAGATAGAAAGATAAATAGATAGATAAATAAATATATAGATAGATAAATAGATATATAGATATATAGATAGATATATAGATATATAGATAGATTGTTAGAAAGATAGATAGATATATAGATAGATAGATTGACAGATATATAGATAAATAGATAGATAGTAAAAAAAGATAATTGATAGATACAAAAATATATAGATAGATATATTAATATATATATATATATATATATATATATAGATAGATATTTAGAGAGATTTACAGAAAGATAGATTGACAGATAGATAGATAGATAGACAAATAGTTAGATAGATAGATATACAGATAAATAGATTGATAGATAGATAAACAGATAGATAAAAAGAGATATTGATAGATAGATATATAGATATATAGATAGAAAGATATATAGATATACATATATATAGATAGATAGATAGATTGGTTGATTGATAGGTACATACATACATAAATAGATAAATAGATAGATAGATAAATATATAGATAGATTTATACATAGATAAAAAGAAAGAAAGATTTAGAGATAGATAGGTATATAGATAGATTGATAGATAGATAGACATATATATAGATAGATAGATTGGTAGAAAAATAAATAGAAAGGTAGGTAGATAGGTAGATAGGTAGATAGAGTGATAGATAGATAGATACAAATATATACTTAACGACTTATATACTTATAGAGATATAGATAGATAGATAGATATATAGATAGATAGATAAATGCATAGATAGATATACAGAATTATAGATAGACATATAGATAAATAAACAAATAGACTAATAGACAGATAGGCAATTATACAAATAGATAGATAGTCAAATAAACAATACATAGATAGACAAATAGATATATGATACATAAATAGATAGATAGATAGACACATAGACAGACAGATACATAAACATATATATAGTTAGATATTTATAAGTCTAGCTAAATTAGTAAGAAAAAATCTTTACCTATTTTCATTCCAAAACTATTTTTATTATTTTATTTTTATCAAAAAATTTAATTAAATAATCTTGTTTTTATATTTAAATTGTATAAAACCATAAACTATAAATGATAATTTATAATTAACAAAAATCAAAATCAATTAATAAATAATTCTGATATAATATTTACATAATTAAAACAAAAACATAAAAAATTTTATTACATCTAATTCATCAATGTATCTAATGACAGTGCATAAAGTATAATTTATCCGTGAAATTTATATTGCTTTCTCTCCCCCAACTTTTATGGTCACCATCTTTCTATTGCGACAAAGGTGTCCTAGGTACGGCGCATCATGTCTAGTGAAAAATCCCTTCACTTTTACAAGCATCTTATGTGGAACATTATGGTACTATATCTGTACAAAATTTAAAACTGTCAATCAAATCAAAATAAATAAATTACAAAAGTTATGTTTAGATCAATATATAATACTATAGTATATATGTACATATATTCTTTAGTGTAAATATACATATAAACTATCATTTTTCTAGTTACATATATTACTGTAGTATATCTACTTATATACTGTAGTATTATATGTACAAATAAACTCAGTATATTTGTACATATAATACTGTAGAATTATATGTACTTATATACTTAGTATATATGTACATATAGTATAGTATATATGTAGATATATTGCATATATAAGTACATATATACTATAGTATTATATGTGCATATATACTCAGTATACACGTACATATCTACTCAATATATACGTACTTATATGCTCGGTATATACATACATATATACTTAGTATATACATACATATTTATTGTAATATATATGTACGCATATGCTTTAGTATTATAAGTACATATATATAATCACATAGCCTTAGATGAGACAAAATTGTAACAAATTAGTATTATCCCATTTATACTACACAAAGATGGTATAAAACTTCACTATCAACATAAATAATAAATGAGAAGATTTTTTAAATTTAGGAAAATATCTCTAAAAAGTCTTCAAGGAAAACCTGGAAGACAAGCCACGAGTTAGGCTTGGCACATCAAAGTTTGCATCTTGCTTCTCCACAACCAAAACTCTCTCTTAGTCCCAAGGCTCATATGGGTGTTGCTCTGCTTCCCCATTACTGAGCTGGCAAGCTAACAAAATAACTGGCAGATGAAATAGAGATAGATCGTCAGCAATAATAACCATCAACAAATCAATAAGAAATTTGAACATAGAAAAATGGAGCACTCCACCATGCTCATGTGCAACACAGGATGATGAAAATATTCTTTGAATAATAATTTTGAATAATTGCAATCTATGCAACCCTTGTTTTACATTGTTAATACAAAAACATAACAAAATATTAATACATCTTTTCCATCAATGTATCTAATGATAGTGCATAAAGTATAATCTATCCGTGAAATTAACATTGCTTTCTCTGCCCCGGCTCCTCTCATCACCATCTATCTGTTGCGACAAAGCAATCCTAGTCATGGGGCATCATGTCTAGTGAAAAATCTCTTCACTTCTACAAGCTTCGTTTGGAGAACATTTTGGTCCCATATTTGTATAAAAATTAAACCAATCTATCACCTCAAAATTAATAATTAAAAAAAGTTATGTTTTGATAAATATATTATACTATTTTATATATGTACATATATACTATAGTGTATATGCACATATATACTAGCATTTCACTAGTTACATATATTACTATAGTATATGTACATATATACTCTTGTGTAATATGTACATATAAACTAAGGACATATATTTGCAATATATATGTACATATAATACTGTAATATTATATGTAAATATAATACTGTAATATTATATGTACATATACTACAATATATATGTAGATATTCTAACTATATTTGTACATATATATTGTAGTATATATGTCGATATATTGAGTATATATATATATATTTATACTATAGTATATATGTAGATATACTAAGTAAACTTGTATATATATACTGCAATATACACTACAAAAAAAACCCCAAATAGCTAAAGAAAATTTCCTAGCTAAATGGGGGGTTTCCATCGCTAAATGACGAAAGCTTTCCCATCTAAAATGCTCATTGCTAAAAATTAATTAGGGAAAGACTCCCTAACTAAAAATTATTAGTAACGAAAAATTCTCTAGCTAAAATAATGATTTCTCTAGTTAAATTAACAAGTTAAAATCCCTAACTAAATTAGAAATGGAAAAATACCTTGTTAATTAGCAAGGGGAAAATCCCTAGCTATTTTCATTATAAAACTATTTTCAAAATTTTATTTTTTTTTTCAAAAAATTTAATTAAATAATTTAATATTTTTAGATTAAATTGAATAAAAACAGAAACTATAAACAATTTATATTTATCAAAAAAATAAATTGATTTAATAAATTAATCTGATAAACTATTTTACATAATTAAAGCAAAAACATAACAAAATTTTATTACATCTTATTCATCAATGTATTCGCAGTAGTGCAAACAGTATATTCTATTCGTGCATTGACGTTGTTTTACCTCCCTCAGCTCCTCTAATCACCATCTTTCTGCTGTGGCAAAGTTGTCCGAATCGCAGTTCTTTATGTTTAGTAAAAAATCCATTCACTTATACAATCTTCGCATGGGGAACAATGCAGTACCATATCTGTATAAAATTTAATCCAATCAATAAAATCAAATTAAATAAATAAAAAAGTTATATTTTGATAAATATATAAAATTGTAGTATATGTACATATATACTATAGTATATATGTACATATATACTAGCATTTCACTAGTTACATATATCACTGTAGTATATGTACATATAAACTACAGTATTATATGTACATATACTAAGTATATAAGTAAGTTTATACCGAGTTTATATGTCTGTATATAATGAGTATATACGTAGGTATATACCAAGTTTATACGTACTTATATACCGAGTTTATGCATATGTATATACCAAGTATATACTTACATATATACCGAGTATATGCATATGTATATATCGAGTATATGCGTAAGTATATACCGAGTATATGTGCACGTCTTTATCAAGTATATGCGTATGTCTATACCGAGTATATACGTACATCTATACTGAGTATATGCATACACCTATATCGAGTTTATACGTATGTTTATACCGAGTATATATGTATGTCTATACCGAATATATATGTACGTCTATACTGAGTATATACAAATGTCTATATCGAGTATATACGTACATCTATATGAGGCGGCGAGCTACTTCTCCCAAAATAGGACCCGATATTCCTCTAACATTTGCGGCCTATAAAAATTAGGTAATGTTAGATTTTTATTTCCAATTGAATACAGTTTTGTGAAATCTAATATAATTACACGATGCTACATGAGCTTCATCATCATCATCATCCTAAGACCTTTTACAATTAGAACCAATCATTACAAAACCTACAACAAGAAAACTTATTTTCTCATACATATGCTTTGTACCAAGTGATAATTGCATATCTACACAATTACTAAGAGATTTAAGACTAACCTCTGTCTGCCTGCATGGGTTGGACTAGAATCATCTTCATGCCACAACTTTGGTGAAGTTCTAATATCCATTGCTTTTATGACATGTATCGGTAAGTAATGCACTATGATGACCAGATCAACCCGAACAATTATATATTCAAACGTGTGTGTGCGTGAGTGTGTGTAAATGGGTGTGTATTTATGACAATATATACATGTCTACGAATAAATATATGCCCCCACTTATGTATATACTCGGTATATAAGTACATATATACTCTGTATATATGTACGTATATGCTCAGAGTATACGTACTTATTTACTCGATATATACGTACGTATATGCTCAGTATATACGTACTTATATACTCATTATATACGTACATATATGCTCAGTATATATGTAAATATATACTCAGTATATACATACATATATACCCAGTATATATGTACGTATATACTCATTATGTATGTATCTATGTATATACCAAGTATAATGTACGTATATACTATAGTATATAAGTATGTATATACCATGTATATACGTACGTATATACTATAGTATATATATAAGTATATATTGAGTATATACATACATATATACTTAGTATATACAATAATATAAACTTGGTTTATATGTACATATATACTCAGTATATATTCACATATATACTCTATATATACATACATATATACTATAGCATTATATGTACGTATATATAATTATATAGCCTCAAATGACACACACACGTAGTTTCATGCAAATACACATACCATCAAAGACAACATAAGTATATAATCTAGGGCTTAAAAAACACACATATAAGTCTCTCAGGCATGGTCAGCATCATCTTGTTATTTGTCCTCTGGTACTCCACGCAGATAGAGAACATTGTTACACATTCGAATCTAGCATAACATAGAACATTTACAAACCAATAAAGAATTCAACACTATGTCACTGATAACTAGATAGACTAGTGCATGCAATGCCAACTGCCATTTGCTAGAAATTTCACATAACAAGATAATCATGAGCTTATTTTAAAATTACTGAATCAAGATTACTCCAAGATTTCCAGTCAACTGCCCATCAAAAAATTCTTTTGTGTTTCCCAACTTCACGCATCAATCCATGGTTAATTATAAGAAAGTTAGAAAGTACCAAACAAAAGGGAAATAGAAGTTGTAATGACAACAAGCTACACGGTAATGAATTTTTCCACACATGTATGTTCATTTAGGAATCATATTGGCTATTAACATTTCAACAGTTTAATTCCACCGATGATTGATAAAAAGCAAGAATAGTTCTGAACTGTGACAACAAAGATGTGCACAAAATCAGAGTGTCAAGACCAAACCTGCATTTGTGTGGGACCAGAATTTTTGTATTCATCACATAGCTTCAGAAGCTACAATGTTGTTCCCAGTACTAGGAGGACCAGCCAAACCTTTTACATTCCTATATTAGGCTAAAACTCTGCCCAAAATATTCAGGGACACACAAATATATCATAGATATATAAAAATAGTAATTATAGACATGAACAGACACAAATCTACGTTAATAGTCATAAATTTCAAAAAATATCTAAAAGATGTCAAGCAATGAAGTTTAGAGAGAAATAGTGTAAAAATAAAATATTTCAGAAATAATTAAGATAATAGAAGCTCAGCCTCTTTTTTGATACAACTTAAATCTGTAAATATGGGACCCATACATCGGAAGGACCTTGGCAATGTCCGAATGTTTTGAATCATATTTTTTCGTGCGTCTCACATCAGATGTCTTGCAAAGATTAATTACTAGGTTAATAAGCAAAGCAAAGAACAAAACTAGAATATAAAAAATTGAAACCTCCAAAATAATCTCATCATGTTTTGCTACACATAGACAAAAATCAAAAATAGTTAAGAAATAATAATGATACGAAATCATCCTCATAATTAGTTGGTAATTTTGTTCTAGCCTCTATTGTGAGGTTTCACAGCTGGATCTTGAACTACTATCTATCAAGTCAATTTCACTAATTATGACTCCATATACAACATCTACTATTGCATTACATTCTTAATTTCATTCATCTCATAATTCATATTTTTAATTTCTTGCATGTCTTCCTTCAAATGATTAATCTGTTCATCATTCACTTCTTTCATTTCCTACATTTCTTCCTTCAAATTAGTAATCTGCTCATCCTTCTTTTCTTTTATTTCATTCATTTTTTCCATCAAATGAGATATTTTCTCATCATTCTCTTTCATTTTTGTCTCCATAACTTTAAAACATTCATTTATTTCCATTACATATTGTTCGACAGCCTCATCCACCATTGCTATGATAGATGAACTAGAAGCATGACTACTACAATAAAATGCTACTTCATTCGATCCAATACTGTACACTCACTGCTTCTTATGACCTCTTAAGGTCTTCAAATAGATAAGATCTGAGTCAATTGGTTGAAGATGCATAGAACCTCAATTTGTTAAGAAGTAGCTATCACACATTCTTCCATGAGTTCCTAAGATAAAATAGAGAAAAATAATATTCTAAATATACATAAAATAAATTAAATATTTTTCATTCTAAACAACATTACAAATGTATTGTAGTATTATGAAATTCTATTAATATACTAGATTCTTATAGCAATCATCTGAGACTTGTTGTCAACAAACTGACCATCCACTTTCTTCACATGCATCTTCTTGAATATCTCATAAAAATTAGGATCCCGACTCAATTTTTAGCTTAGAATATGTGTTTATTAAGTCATAAAATAACAAATGATAAACAATTTTAACAAAATTAATAAAACCATGCATAGATTTGATTTATTTGGACTATTAGGACAAAAACTAAATATATAAATGTTTAAGATTTTAAATTTGTACCAAATCTCGAGCATGCTCAATGCTCGACTTTGGCCCTCCTGTGTGGTGAGACATTCATGTATCTAGTCCAGCTACCTCATTTCATTGATTTTTGCTATCAATCTATAATTTTGTCTTCACATCTGGCTCCTCCCAATACCTAAGCTATGCTGGCCAGTCATTCTCGGACATAAAATCATGCATTTCTTTTATATTCTTCAATTTATGGACAAAATCAGAATATCATTCACCAGCTAAGCTCTCCCACAATGACTTTTTCCATCAAATTTGTGTGCCCATGTGCATTGATTCTATATATAGAAAAATCACAAAAGAATTTATATTAATAGCAAGGACATAATTATTTACTGCTTGAATAATAACCCACATAATAGTTAACTAATTAGATAACTAATTTTCTATGTTTTTGTTTCATTATTTTTATTTGAAAGTCATTAAAATAAGACTCTTTTGTCAATTCAGAAACTTTCTTCTATGAGAATGCTTTAGAATCAACCATTTTCTTGAAAGACTTTATAATTATAAGAACACTTGTAAGATGGAATAAAACTATACAAATAAATAAATAAAAATGAAAAAAAGCAAATAATAACTAAATATTAAAAAACCACTAACATGAACATTATGATTTTTTTATTCAAGTGATATTTGCATATTTTTTATTCCTCTCATCTTCAATCTCAATTACTAACTTAGTACAGAATCCAAAGGAAGACAAACCATTTGATAATGTCGATGGTTTTGTAAATGGGGGAAATATCATTGTAAAATATGGTGTAAAAGATGGTCTGGATAAAAAGTGCATGTAGGAATGACAATTGGTGGTGGGCTTATATCTGATAAATGTGATAGTAAAGGTGTCAATGATGGTGATGGTGATGAAAATAGAGATAGTGATTGTGATGTTCAAGTCTAATTATGGTAGGTATGAGATGGTATTGAATTTGCAACATGGGGTAAAATACTAGATGAATTTGGTCCATTACTCCATCCACTTCTACCTCCACCATGGACACGACCTTTATGATGAACAACCATGCATTTTGGGGTAAAACACACCAATAGATTTCAACAAAATATAGTAAGTCTTTAATAGTTTAATATTATAATACAATTATAATAGTTTAATTATTTGCATCACTATCATCCTCCTATGGATCTTCTGACATTTCGTCTATTCCGATGAAAGTTCCAACTCATCTTCAGATAGAAATTGATCATCTTAAATTTCTATTAGGCCACCATTTGAGTCACATAAATATTCTAGATCTTCATCTACATGCACAGGCTCAATATTATTTATGTCATCCTTTTTGAATTTTAGTGCAATAGCTAAGTATGCACTTCTTTCTTGAGATATTAGCACTTCAAAATTTGATCGAGCTTTTATTTTGCAAATCGCTCACCAATCACTCCTATCACGAGATAAACTTGGATATGCATAATAATATACTTGAGTGGCTTTAACTACCATAATAAATAGCTCATATTGATTATATCTATGTTTATGGTTAACATCCACTAGCTTATAATCTTAATTAATCTTTGTACCAACATTTCATGTGGGATCAAACTATTCACACTTTAATAATACAATTCTATTATTTTTGAGTCCAGGATACTCCAACTCAATAACTTCTGTTAGTTGACCATAATAATCATTCTCATCTACGTTATAACCCGAGCCTTTAAAGCATACACCACTTTTCATTGTTATTTTAGAAGAACCATTCCTGATTGTGTGAAATTTATATCCATTGACAAAATACCTAGGATTGGTTGTCACATATCTATATGGGACTTTACTTAGATTCTAAATAAAAATATTTGAATATCTATTTGAAGGATCATTTTCTTGCAACCATTTTGTGTATACATACTCAAAATATGGTGCAACTCCTCACAATTAAGTAAAACATAGCTATGGGTTGCTTTGTACTCTTCATCTCTCATACATCTTTGCTTTGTTCTTCCAAATGCTCTTCCAAGGTGCTCGAAGATAGATAGTTTGTCCTCGGAATCATCTTCTGCCATCACATAACCTTCATCATTGCGAGGCATATTTCTATTCTTTGTATCGACATGATCCTCAAAATAATAAGAACAAAAAGATGATGCTTCTTCTACTAAATTTGCATTGCAAATTAAACCTTCAACTTTTGTCTTCTTTCTAACATTCAATTTCAACTTATAATGATACCTACAACCATAATGTTAGGTTTCAATTATATTAAATTATAATATTAATTTATATATGAAATAATAAAACCCAACTAATTATATGTATTTACCTTTCAATTGGGTACATCCACCTATATTGCACTGGCCCTACTATCTTTAATTCATATGCCAAATGGACTGGCAAATACTCTATTGAATCAAAAGAGCTCGGTGGGAATATCCATTCAAGCTTACAAAGAATAAGTGGTATGTCATACTCCAGTCTCACCATGTCATCTATTTTGATAGTAGTTGTAGTTAGCTGTTTAAAAAACAAACTAAGTTCTGTAAGGATCTTTCAAACACTTAGGGAAAGTAATTCATGGATACAATTGGTATTAACCTCTACATAAATACATGATAGTCATGACATTTCATTCCAAATAACATATGATCCTTCATATCCATGCATCTACACATATTTGCCACATATCCATCAGAAAAATTCAAATATTTAACTCATTCACACAATATCTGTCTTGCCTTCTAATCAAGTGTCTAACATGCTTTAGAAAATTTTCTTGTTGCCTCGTTCAATTTCAATTCAGGATGCTAACGGTAATCATTCAACTCTTGTCTTGATTTTAAATTGCCTTTTGTTTTTCCATCTACATTAAGGACAGTGTTGAAAATAATTTCAAACAATTTTTTTTCAATATGCATTACATCCAAGTTATGATAAATTAAGTTGGACTTCCAATAGGGCAAGTCACAAAAAATACTATGCTTCCTCTAGCCAAATATTTTGCATATTGGTCTATCATAATATCATCTCCTGAATGAGTTGTTGGTGCAACTATCATTACAGTTTTAATTTTTTGAAATATAGTTCTATTTCTTTGGAATGAATGATTCGTAGGTAGAAAATTATGATGGTTATCAAACCATGACTATTTACTACTAAATTTGAGGGTAAATGCATCAAACTTTTTCATGCAATATGAGCATGTGAATCATTCTATAGTATTCCAGCAAGACAACATTGAATATGTAGAAATATCACTTACCGTCAACATAAGGGCTGCCTACATAAATAAATTTTTCTTCTCTGAAAAATCATATGTATTCATGCCAACATCCGACAAATGATTTAACTCTGTTATAAGAGACTGTAAGAAAACATCTAGCATTTCTTTCGATTTTTTTGGCCCTGGAACCAAAATTAACAAAAATATATATTGCTCCATGCACAACCACGGAGACAAATTATAAGGTGTCACTATAACTGGCCATATTGAATAGTATTGTCCAGATTGCCCAAATTGCTGAAATCCATCAATGCTGAAACCAAATCTCACATTTCAACTTTCAGCTACAAAATCTTGATGTAAATGATTGATATACATCCGAGAAAGTGAATCTGATGGATGACACGTTACCCCTTCTTCAAACTCATGCTCGAAATGCCACTTCATATCATTTGCTATAGCATTTGATGCATATAGTCTCTTCAATTGAAGAATTAAATGAAAATAATACGTTTCTTAAATGTAAATTTCAATTTTTGTCGCATATATGCAACACGAGGTGCCTTCTTAAACCGAGGATGATCACAAAACTTATAGCTAATTAAATCACTATCCCACCCCAATATAACATACATCCATTGAAACAACAATCAAATTTTTCTACTGGTAGACTTATTCCTCGTAGTAACTTCTTAGTATTGTAAAAGTTGTTAGTGACAAATTATTATCTGGAATAATCTCTTTCAACAGTTCTATCACCTGATCAAATAATTTTTCAAACATATGATTTTCCGACATAATGCTCATAAGATGAGTCACAAGTAACAATTGGGAATGTGTTTTACAACCAGGCCACAACTCATTATCTGTAGCTTTAAATATTTCATAAAATTTCTGATCTTCATGATTAGGTGGTTCATCCATGTAATCCATATTGAAGGCAGCACCAGCACCTTCCATGACCATTCTATGGTATGTATTTGATGCTTCTTCACCACAAGCAAATGATTCAGCACCCTCATTTCGATCAATGTTTAGAGCCATTGTACTTTCTACATGATAAATCAAAACAAACTAATTTTGTACAAAGCCATATTTAGCCATATGGTATCTTATAGTGTTTAGATAATGAAAAGTGATATTCTGACAATTTTTATGATAACATGGACACTTAATTTTTTCTCTATCCATCCATCTCGTTTGACTATATGCAAATTGATGAAAGTTTCAAGCCCACTCAAAAAATCTTTATTAAAAATTCCATTCATAAACCTTTTATACATCCACTGACAATCTAAACTCATTTTGTCTTGTTTTATTTACAAATAATAATGCTCAATCATTATTTTGAATTAAACATTCAATTACTTTAAAATATACTAATAATTAAATAAAATTACTTATAGATGAATATTTAAAATTTAAATATCATGAATATCGAGGTAATGCATTGCAAGAATCTACATGAATAGATAAAGTAATTTTTAGGATGGTAAAGATTAATAGATATCATGCTATTTCTAGATAAATAGGGCAAAATATTATAATGGACAAGAAAGGAAAGTAAAAAAGAAAGAAATTTAAAGGTTGAAGGGGGAGAGGGAGAGAGAGAGAGAGAGTTAGAGAGAGTGAGAGAGAAAGAGAGTGATTGAAAGAGAAAGGGGGAGAATGAGAGAAATAGGGGGAGAGTGAGAGAGAGGGAGAGAGAAAGAAATAGAGGGAGGGAGAGAGCGAGAGGGAGGGAGAGAGAGAGAGAGGGCAAGCAAGAAAGAAGGAGAGTGAGAAAGAAAATAGCAAGAGAGAGAGAGTGTGTGTGTGTGACAACGAAATAAAAAAGATAAAGAGTGTGACAAATAAAGAATGAGATAGGGAGAGAGAAACACACAAAGAATGCAATGTTAGAATGAAGAATTACATAAAAGAATAAAACATTTTCTTCTATACAAAGCTATCAAATATTACATCTTTTGTTAAATATAAGTTCATATATGAGCATGAGGCCCAAGGGGTGAGATTAGGTAAGAGTATGACCCTCATTTCAATAGCATGCTATATATTACCAACGGACACTCTCATTCTATGTACTTACATATTAATGATATTATATCTTTTGGCATTTAATTTCAAGTTAGTGCAACAAATTAGTATTATCCCAATTATAATTCTATTTTATTATACATATAGTATATATAGTTATAAATAGTTATATATAGTTAAACATATAGTTATATATAGACACACACACACACACACACACACACACACACACACACACACACACACACATATATATATATATATATATATTCATACAAGTAGTTATATGTAGTTATACATAAATGTATACAAGTTATAAACAAATATATAGATTTACATATATGATACATATATGTATACATAGTTAAAAATATAGTTATATATATTTATATAAAGTTTTATATAGTTATACAAATATTTATAAATAGTTATACACATATAGTTAAACATAATGTTGTTTATTGTTATACATGTAATTATAAATATAGTTACATGTGGTTATACATGTAGTCAAACATAGTAAAACTTATATTTATAGATGTAGGTATATATATTTTTGTATATAATTATATATATTTATAGATATAGTTATGTATATGTATAGATATAGTAAAATACATTGTTATATAATAATATATAAAAATGTATTTTAAATATATGTTGAAAATTATATATTTAAATATAGTTATGTATAAAGTTTTTATAGTTATACATATAGTAAGAAATAATTATTTATAGTTAAATATTATTATACATATAGTAAATGTAGTTATAAATAGTTATATATAGTCAAACATATAGTTATAAACCAATATATTGATTTAGATATATGTATACATAGTTACAAATATAGTTATATTCAATTATAAAGTTTTATATAGTTATACAAATATATATATATATATATATATATATATATATATATAGTTATACACATAAGTTAAACATAATGTTGAATGTTGTTATACATGTAATTATAAATATAGTTACATGTGGTTATACATATAGTTACACATATAGTTAAACTTATATTTATACATGTAGGAATATATATTTTTTCATATAATTATATATATATTTATACATATAGTAATGTATAGGTATATATATATTAAAATATATTTGTATATATTAATATATAAAAATGTATATTAAATATATGTTGCAAATTATTTATTTAAATATCATTAAGTATAAAGGTTTTATAGTTATGCATATAGTAAGATATAATTATTTATAGTTATATATTATTATACATATAGTATATTTAGTTATAAAAAGTTATATACAGTTAAACATATAATAATGTGTGTGTGTGTTCATACAAGTAGTTATAAGTATTTATACATAAAAGTATGCAAAGTTATAAACAAATATATAGATTTACATATATGTATACATAGTTACAATTATAGTTATTTTTAAGTTATTAGTGTTTTATATAGTTATACAAATATTTATATATAGTTATACACATATAGCTAAACATAATGTTGTAGGTTGTTATACATATAATTATAAATATAGTTACATGTGGTTATACATATAGTTACACATATAGTTAAACTTATATTTATACATGTAGGTATATATATTTTTTCATATAATTATATATATTTATACATATAGTAATGTATAGGTATAGATATATTAAAATACATTTGTATATATTAATATATAAAAATGTATATTAAATATATGTTGCAAATTATTTATTTAAATATCATTACGTATAAAGGTTTTATAGTTATGCATATAGTAAGATATAATTATTTATAGTTATATATTATTATTCATATAGTATATTTAGTTATAAAAAAGTTATATATAGTTAAACATATAATTATGTGTGTGTGTGTGTGTATTCATACAAGTAGTTATAAATATTTATACATAAAAGAATACAAAGTTATAAACAAATATATAGATTTACATATATGTATACGTAGTTACAATTATAGTTATTTTTAATTATATAGTGTTTATATAGTTATATAAATATTTATATATAGTTATACACATATAGCTAAACATAATGTTGTAGGTTGTTATACATATAATTATAAATATAGTTACATGTGGTTATATATATATAGTTACACATATAGTTAAACTTATATTTATACACCTCGGTAAATATATTTTTTCATATAATTTTATATATTTATACATATAGTTATGTTTTGGTATATATATAGTAAAATACTTTTGTATATATTAATATATAAAAATGTATATTAAATATATATTCTTAATTATATAGTTAAATATATTTACTTATATAGTTTTTATAGTTATACATATAGTAAGATAGAATTATTTATAGTTATATATTATTATACAAATAGTATATTTTGTTAGAAATATAGTTATATTTAAATTATACATATAGCTATAAATTATAATATAGTTAAAAATAGGTATATATAGTTATAAATATAGTTATAAAATTAGTTTGCATAATTACAAATATAATTAAATATAGTTATAAAGAGATTTATATAGTTATACAAATATTTATAAATAATTATACATTTATAGTTAAACATATAGTTATATATAAATGTTGTATGTTTTAATTATAATTATTGTTACATGTGTGATTGCACACAAAGTTATCCATATAGTTATAAATGTAGTTATACATGTTGTAGATGTAGTTATATATAGTTTTTCATGGAATTATATATATTTAGACATATGGCAAGATATAGGTATTGATGTAGATAAATACATTTATATATAGTAATATTTTGATATACATATTGTTAAATGCATTTATATATAGTTTTTTGATATATTCGTGTCAAGAGAGAGAGGCAAATGGTGCTAGTTAGATACTTAGAGTTGTCTCTGTACCTCACGACAATTTTAGAAGTATTATAATTCTGTAAATGTTTTATTTTTTAATTATCAAAAAATGTATTAAAAAATAAATATATATAAAACATAAATACTCATCTTTTTTTTTACATAGTAACTTACTTTCAACAAGTTATTATGCGTGTAGCACAGCACACATTCAAAACAAACACCTTGCAATTTTAATTATCAAATTAATTAATTAATAAATATATAAATAATTTCAAAAAATAGATGTAGAGCTTACCAACTAGAAAAAAAAAATCTTGGCTACACAATTTATAAACTTATTATTGCAAGGTACACATGAAAAGATTATTGGTCTTTAAGCCACTCTCCTTAGAATTATAACTACTCTTTATGTTAAAAAATATATAAATATATATATTTTATGGTTATAAATTTTTAAGAATACATATTAATTTTTATAAATATAATATGAAATAATTTTAAAAGCATAAAATTTTATATTTTTTGATATCATATATAATTTTTAAAATTCTAAAAAATACTTAAAGTGAGAAGATAATCATAAAATGTTATCTTTATTATTTTAATAGAGTGAATATTAAAAGCTAATAGTAAAAATATTATTCAATTATTTAATTCTTATAAATTTTAGTAAGGGCAAATATCTATGTATTTATTTTTAAATATCAATTTATTTTCTTTTAAAATTTAATAAAATAATTTATATTTTTATTATAATTAAAGATTTTCAAAATTTGTAGTCATTATTTTTTTAAAATTTTTCTATAATCATAAAATTTCTTTTATACTTATAATAATATTAATATTTACTAGTTTATTCGTTAATTTAGATATTTTTGTAAATATATTCTATTTAATCATACAATTAATTATTTTACCTTTATATTAGTAAAAATTTTAATGTATGTTCATCTATTTTTTAAAATAACTTAAAAATTATTATAATTATTGAATTAATTATTTTATGTTACTTTAATACAAAATTATAAGTTTCTTAATTAAAAATTTTAGAAAAATTTTTTGTATAATTTTTCTAAAATTTTATAATCATAAAAATAGTTATTTTATTCCTTATTAACATAAAGTATCTTTTGTATTTTTATAATTTTATAAATTATTTATTTATAATATCTTATTTTTATAAATTTATGATAAGAATGTGTCTTTCAAGAATCGCTCATCTATAGACCGCGACATATATGTAATCAACAAAATTAAATAAAATATTAAAATAAATAATAAATTTAAAAAATATAAATCATTAAAGATTAGAGATCAAAATTATTCCCAGTGCAAGTAGCTAAGGAAAAATTATTAGCTAAATGTATATATTTTGTGAAAAATAAAATTAAAGAAATAATCGCTTGCAATAAAATATAAAATACTAAAAGAAATCAGATAATTATTTAGCAAAGGATTTTGTCTCGATATAATTAGCCAGAGAAAATCTGTCGTTAAATCCGTCACTAAATACTTGATTTTCACGGTAAAGAAATCTAGAAAAATATTAGCGACTGAATTTATCCCGATATAATTAGATAGGGAAAATCTATCACTAAATCAATCGCTAAATTACCTATTTTCATTACGTAGAAATCAATGAAAATATTAGTGATTGAATTTATCTCGATATAATTAGCTATGAAAATTCTGTCGCTAAATTTCCTAGTTTTCTTTGTATGGAAATCTATAAAAATATTAGTGACGGAAAATTTTCAATTAGACATTTTCATCGCTAATCTGTTACTAATCCATCACTATTCCATCGCTAGTATTTATTTCAATATAAAATCAATAATCCCCTGCTATTCCCTAGCTAATTCCTCGATATTTAGATAGGGATTGATCCATGACTAAATTTCCCTAGCTAAATTGACATTTTCTTGTAATGATATATGTACATATCTACTATAGTATAAATGTGCGTATATACCATAGTATATATGTAATTATATGCTGGAGTATATATATGTATGTATATACTATAGTATATATGTACGTATATACTATAGGATATATATATATATACACATATATTTTATTGTATATAAGTATGTATATACTATTATATTTATGAACATATATACTGATTATGTACGTATAAGAGATATACTAATATTTCTATTATATGTACATATAAGAAAAACCTCTTGTTGAATTGAGAAAATATTTCAGAAAGTGAATATGTTCAAAATCTCTCATTAACATCATAAAATGTCAGGAACAACAGAGACATTCTAATTCAATGATCTAAGAATGCATATCATGTTTTCGTGTTAGCAAATAATCAGCTATGAAATATAACTCACCATGAGCAAGGTACACAAACTCATGAGTGATGATAGGATTCGAAGAAGTAAAGCAACATGACCACCGTCTTCCACAGTTTCAATCGTTCATGCAAGAATATTTGAAATTAAGGATTCAAAAACCTACACAATTACAAGGGCTAAAAAAGAGTTATTTGTAGTGATGAGAATCTTAAATATAGAATTTTAATAGAAAAGAAAAGTAGATCTTACAAAATACAAATGCCAAAAGTATTTTCAAGGATTCTTTCAGAATCCTTGTACAAGCAATAGCAAACAACTCCTCTTTCAAGAAACAAAAAGAAGGGACCAACTTTTTCTGGGTCAATCATTCCCTTCAGCATTAGCTTTTTAATCTACTTGGCTGGTTTTCTCTTGTGGCATCATCATGCAAGCATCAAATTGGGATAGAATGTAAAATCTAGTCTAATTTCATAGTGATCATAGCATCAAATTTAGTATGTACGTATATACTATAGTATATACGTATTAATATACTGAGTATATACGTACATATATACTACATATATTTTGAATAGTCAGAAAATATTATAGACAGATTGATTGATAGTTAGAAAAAAATATAGTTAGATAGATAGACATATAGATAGAGAGAGAGATAGATAGATATATAGATTAATAGATATATATATAGATTATTAGATAGATGCATAGATAGATATATAGATAAACATATAGATAAATAAATAGATTGATAGACTGATAGATAGTTAGATAAACAAATAGATAGAAGATAGACATATAATTTCAAGAAAAATCCCATATAGCTATGGAAAATTCCATAGCTAAATGGGTATTTTCCGTCCTTAAATAGGATATAGTGACAGATTATCGACGGAACTATTCCTAATCTAAAGTGCTCATCGCTAAAATTTTGCGAGGCTAAGTGTTCCTAGCTAATAATTTTGCGACGGAAAAATTTCTAGCTAAAAATAATAATTCCTTAGCAGTATTACCAAGCTAAATGAGAGTTTTCGTCGGTAAATAGATTTAACGACTGAAACTTTCCCTAATTAAAGTGCTCATCACTAAATATTAGCGATGGAAATAGTTCATGGCAAAATAAATTTAGGGACGGAAAAAATCCCTTGCTAAAATAAAGATTTCCCTTGCTAAATTAGTAAGGAAAAATTTTCTTGCTAAATTAGCTAGGGGATTGTCCCTAGCTATTTTAATTTCAAAACTATTCTCATAATTTAATTTATTTTAAAATTTTTTAATTAAATAATTTAATATTTTTATATAAAATTGAATAAAAACAGAAACTATAAATGATAATTTATAATTAAAAAAATCATTTAATAACTTATTCTAATACAATTTTATACATAATTAAAACAAAAAAAAATAACAAAATATTATTATTTCTTATTCATCAATGTATCTACCGATAGTGCATAAAGTATAATCTATCCATGCATTGACATTGCATTTTCTGCCTCTTCTCCTGTGATCACCAACTTTCTGCTGTGACAAAGTTGTCCAAGTCATGGTCCATCATGTCTAGTGAAAAATCTTTTCACTTATACAAGCATCGTCTGGGAAACAATGCGGAACCATATCTGTAAAAAATTTAAATCACTCAATCAAATCAAAATAAATAAAAAAAAGTTTTGTTTTGATAAATATATAAAATTGCAGTATATTTTTACATATATACTAGCATTTTACTCGTACATATATTATTGCTATATTTGTATATATAAACTAAAGTATTATGTGCACATATATACTGAGTACATATATACTCAGTATATACGTCCATAAAATACTATAGTATTAGAAATACGTATATACTGAGTATATACGTATGTATAGACTACATTTGTTGCTGTTGCTACTACTGTTGTTGCCGCTGCCACTCCTGCCACTACTATCGCTGCCGTAGCCGCTGCGGCTACTACCACTGCTACCGCTACAATTGCCACCGCCACCGATGCCGTCGCCACTATCACCGTTGCCCCTGCCATAGTTGTCGCCACTTCCATCGCTACTCCCACTGCCACCGCTGCCGCCGCTGCCACTACTGATAATAAAAGTAGGGTGGGCGATGATACTTGATTGATGAACTTGTGATTGAAAGAGTATCCTATGAGGTGGTGAGATGCGTCTACCAAAATAGGACATGATATTCCTCCTAGACTAAAATTACCCAACACTACATGAGCATCATCATCATCATCATTCTAAAACCTAATACAATTAGAACCAATTATTGTAGAACCTAGAGCAAAAAAAATGTTGTACTCATAAGTTCATTTTGTACAATGCGATAATTGCATATCAATACAATTACTATAATTTTTAAGACCAACCTCAATCTGCTTGGCTAGCCTGGACTAGAAATAAATTCATCCCACATCTTTAGGAAAAGTCTAATATCCATGCCTTTTATTACATACATCAGTGAGCAATGCACGATGATGACCAGACTGGCCCGAGCAATTATATATTCAAAAGTGTCTCGGTGTATAATTGGGTGCCTACGTATGATAATATATACATGTCTACAAATAAATATATGCAACCATTTATGTATATACTCGGTATATACGTATGTATATACTACAGTATAAAAGTATGTATATACTGAGTATATACTAAGTATATACTACAGTATAAAAGTACTTATATACCGAGTATATACTCATGTATATACTATAGTATATATGTATGTATATACTTAGTATATACGTACAAATATAATTAGTATATACTAACATATATATAGAGTATATGCGTACAAATATACTTAGTATATACGAACATAAATACTCGGTATATACGTACTTATATACTCAGTATATACATAGATATATACTCAGTATATACATACATTTATACCAAGTATATATGTACGTACATAGTATAGTATTATATTTACGTATATATAATCATATAGCCTTAGATAACATACACAGTTGTACTTTCATGCAAATACACATACCATCAAAGACAACATAAGAAAATCATATAGGACTTAAAAAACATGCATATGGCTCTCTCAAGCATGGTCCGCATTTCTAGTTCTTTTTTCTCTAGTACTCCACGCAGATAGAAAACGTTGTTACACATGCACACAGAGCATAACATACTATTTTTACAAACCAATAACTGATAATAAGCAGTCACGGATATGAACTACGACGATGCATATCTACACAAAATAAGAGTGTCAAGAACAAACTTGGGTTTGCGTGGAATTAATTTTTTTGGTTCATCTCACAGCTTCAGAAGCTAAGGTGGTGTTCCCAGTGCCATGAAGGACCAGCCAAGGCTTTTTCATACCTATAATAGGCTAAAACTCTACCCAAAAAATTCGAGGAGACATAAACATATTCACATATCTATATATATATATAGTTATTATATACATGAACAAATACAAATTAAAGTTGTTTGTCATACAGCTTCAACAAAAATTTAATTAAATAATTTAATATTTTTATATTAAATTGAATAAAAATTGAAACTATAAAAGATAATTTATAATTATAAAAAAAATCATTTAATAAATTATTCTACTACTATATTTTACATTATTAGAAAAATAACAAAAATTATATTACATTTTATTCACAAATGTATCTACCTACAGTGCATAAAGTATAATCTATCCATGTATTGATATTGCGTTATCTGCCTATGCTCCTCTAATCACCAACTTTCTACTACGACAAAGATATCCAAGTCACGGTGTGTCATGTCTAGTGAAAAAGCCCTTCACTTATACAAGCTTCGTGTGGGGAAAAATGAAGTACCATATCTTTAAAAAATTTAAACCACTCAATCAAGTCAAAATAAATAAAAAAAACCATGTTTTGATAAATATATAATACTACAGTATATTTTTACATATATACTAGTATTTCACTCGTAAATACATTATTGTTGTATTTGTATATATAAACTAAAGTATTATGTGTGCATATATACTAAGTACATATATACTAAGTACATATATACTTAGTATATATGTACATAAAATACTGTAGTATTATAAGTATGCACATACAGAGTATATAAGTATGTATATACTGCATTTGTTGCAATTGCTGCTGTTGTTGCTGCTGCCGCGGCTGCCGCTGTTGCCACTGCTGCTGCTGCCGCTGCCGATGCTGCTGCCGCCACTACCGTGACTGCCGCTACTACCGGTGATGTCATTGCTACAGTAGTTGTTGTTGCTGGCGGTGCTGCTGGTGCTGCCACTACCACCGCTGCTGCCGTCACTGCAGCTGTTGATAATAAAAGTAGAACAAGTGATGATGCTCAACTGAAGAACTTGAGATTGAGTGAGTTTTTGACGAGGCAGCGAGCTGCTTCTCCCAAAATAGGACCCAATATTTCTCCTGGACCAAAATTACACTACACTACACGAGCATCATCATCATAATCATTCTGAGAGCTAGTACAATTAGAACCAATTAGTGCAGAACCTAGAGTAAAACAACTTATTTACTCATACATTCACTTTGTACCATGTGATAATTGCATATCAATACAATTACTAAGATTTTTAAGACCAACCTCTATCTGCCTGGCTAGCCTGGACTAGAAATATCTTCATCTCACAGCATTAGAAAATGTCTAATATTCAAGGCTTTTATTACCTACATCAGTGAGCAATGCACGATGATGACCAGACCAGCCCGAGCAATTATATATTCAAAAGTGTGTCTGTGTGTAAATGGGTGTATACGTATGATAATATTTACATGTCTACAAATAAATATATACACTCACTTATGTATACACTCAGTATATATGTACGTATATACTACAGTATAAACGTATGTATATACCAATTATATATATACGTATATACTAAAGTATATAGTACGTATATACCAAGTATATACATCGTATATACTACAGTATATATGTATTTATAAACTAAGTATATATATACAAATATACTCAGTATATACAAACATATACACTGAATATATACCTGCAAATATACTCAGTATATACGAACATATATACTCAGTATATACCAACTTATATACTTAGTATATACGTAGATATATACTCAGTATATATGTACATTTATACCAAGTATATATCTACTCACATACTGTAGTATTATATGTACGTATATATAATCACATAGCCTTAGATCACACACACTTGTACTCTCATGAAAATACACATACCATCAAAACAACAGAAGAAAATAATATAGGACTTAAAAATCATGCATAAAGATAAAGGTCTCTCAGGCATGATCAGCAATTCTAGTTATTTTTCTTATAGTACACCACGCAGATAGAGAACATTGTTACACCTGCACTTGGAGCATATCATAATACATTTATAACCCAATAACTGATAACAAGTAGTTGTAGATCAGAACGGCGACGACACATATTTGTACGAAATAAGAGTCTCAAGAACAAACTTATTTTCACATAGAATTAATTTTTTGGTTCATTTCACAGCTACTGAAGCAAAGGTGTTGTTCCCAGCATCATGGAGGACTAGCCAAGGCTTTTACATACATATAATAAAGTAAAACTCTACCAAAAAATTCGGGTACACACAAACATATTCACATATATATAAAAACAATTATTATAGACATGAATAAACACAAATTAAAGTAACATAGTCATACAGTTTTAACAAAAATCTAAAAGATATCCAGCAATGATGTTTAGAGAGAAAGAGAGTGCAAAAATAACATATATTAGGAATAATAAAGATAATAAAAGCTTGGCCTCCTTTTGATCAAGCAGAAATTAGTAAATATGAGACCCATGAATTGGAAGGACCATGGCAATGTCGAAATCCTTTAAATCTTTATTAAGTTACTCGGCAAAGCAAAGAACAAAACTAGAATAAAAAAATTGAAACTTGCAAATAAATCTAATCATGTTTTGCTACACATACAAAAATCAATAACTGTTTAGAAATAATTCTCATACAAAATCATCCTCATAATTAGTAGGGAATTTTGTGCTAGCTTATCTTGTGAGGTTTCGCAGCTGGATCTCGGAAGGCCATCTATTGCGTCAATGATGTTAACTATGACTCCATATAGAACATTTTCTATTGCATTACATTCTCTATTTCTTTCATCTCATCATTCATTTCTTTAATTTCTTGTATCTCTTCCATCAAATAAGTAATCTACAACTCCTTTTCTTGTTTCATTTCTTGCATTTCTTCTTTCAAATTAGTATACTGCTCATCCGTCTATTCTTTAATTTCTTATATTTCTTCCTTCAAATGAGATATCTCCTCATCCTTCTTTTTCATTTTGATCTCCATAACTACAATACATTAATCTATTTCCATTACTTGTTGTTTGACCGCCTCATCCACCTTGATGAGACAGATGAATTAGAAGCACGACTACTACAACAAAAAGCCACTCCCTTTGAGTCGATGCCATACACTCACTACTTCTTACGACCTCTTATGGTTTTTAATTAAATAGGATCATACTCAATTGGTTGAAGATCCATAACATCGTAAACTTGTTGATGAGTAGTTGTCACACGTTCCTCATTAGTTCCTAGGATAAAATATAGAAAAATACTATTCTAGATATACATAAAATAAAATAAATATTTTGCATCCCAAACAATTTTCAAAATATACTGTAGTATTATAAAATATTATTAATATGAAAAATTCTTAGATCAATCATCTAAGCCTTGCGGTCCACAAACTGGCCATTCACTTTCTTCACATGCATCCTCCTAAAAATCTCATAAAAATTGGGATCTCGACCCAAATCACTGGCCTATAATATATATTCTTTAAGTCATAAAAAAACAAATTATCAAAAAATTTAACAAAATTAATAAAATCATGCAGAGATTTGATTTATTGGACTATTAGGACAACCTATAAATATATAAATGTTTAAAATTTTAAAATTGTACCAAATCTCAAGTGTGCTCAAAGCTCGACTTTGACCCTCCAGTGTGTCAAGAGATTCTTATATCTTGTCCAGCTACCTCACTTCGTCGATTTTTACTAGTAATATCTAGTTTTTTCTTCACATCTGGTTCCTCCCAATACTTAAGCCACTCAGGCCAATCATCCTCGGATATAAAATAAAGTCTTTCTTTCATATTCTTCAATTTATAAACAAAATCAGAATACCATTGAGCAACTTTGATCTCCCATAATGACTATATCTTTTCGTCAAATTTGGGTGTCCACGTGCATTTATTCTATATATAAAAAAATCACAAAAGAATTTATATTAATAATAAGAACAAATTTATTTATTGCTTGAATAATAACCAACATAATAGTTAAGTAATTAGATAATTATTTTTCAATGCTTTTGTTTTGTTATTTTTACTTGAAAGTCTTTAAAATAAGACTATTTTCTCGATTCAAAAACTTTCTTCTAGAATAATGCTTTAGAATCAGTCATTTTATTGAAAGACTTTGTAATTATAGTCGAACAGTTGTGAGATAGAATAAAACTGTACAAATAAATAAATAACATTGAAAACAAACAAATCATAAGAATATAAAAAACCATTAATACTAACATCAAAATTTTTTTTTCAAGTCATTTTTACATATTTCTTTTACCTCTCAACCACAATCTCAATTACTAACTTTGCACTGACTACAGAGAAAGGCACGATATTTGATGATATCATTGGTTTAGTAAATGGGGGAACTATCAGTGTAAAATGTGGTGTAGAAGATAAAGATGGATCAAAAGTGTGTGCAAGAAGAATAATGGGTGGTGGGCTTATATCTAATAAAAGTGATAGTTGAGGTCTCAATGATGGTGATGGTGAGAGAAATGAAGATGGTGATTTTGATGTTGAATTCTGGATATGGTGAACAAGCATGCATTTTACAATAAAACACACCGATAGATTTCAACAAAATATAGTACGTCTTTGATAGTTTAATATTATAATAAAATTATAACAATTTAATTATCGGCATCACTATCATCCTCCAATGGATCTTCTGATATTTCATCTAATTCTGATAGAAGTTCGAACTCATCTTTAGATAGGGATTTATCATCTTCAATTACTATTAGGCCATCATTTGAGTCACATAAATTTTCTAGATCTTCATCTACATGCACAGGCTCAATATTTTTTATGTTATCTTTCTGGAATGTTAGTGCAATATCTAAGTGTGTACTTCTTTGTTGATATGCTGGTTCTTCAAAATTTGATCAAGCTTTGATTTTTCAAATCACCCACCAATCACTCTTATCACGAGATAAATTTGGATATGTACAATAATATACTTGGAGCAGCTTTAAGTATCATAATAAATAGCTCATATTGATTTTATCTACATTTATGGTTAACATCCACTAGCTTATAATTTGAATGAATCTTTTTGCCCACATTTCGTATAGGATCAAAACACTCACACTTAAATAATACAATCTTATTATTTTCGAGTCCAGAATTCTCCAACTCAAACTTTTTTGAGTTGACCATAATAATCAATCTCATCTACACTATAACCTGAGCCTTTAATGCATACACCAATATTCATTACTATTTTAGAAGAACTATGCCCATCTATGTGAAATTTATATCCATTAACAAAATACCCAGGATAGGTTGTCACATATATAAATGGGCATTTACTTAGATTCTGAATGAAAATATTTAAATCTCCATTTAAAGGATCAAATGCCTATGACATAAATTTAAAAAATGATATTAACAAATAAAAGATACTAATAAATTAAATAATTCAAAAAATTTAAAACATAATACCTCTCACATAATTTTTGAACTAATTTGCAAATTTAGTTTCCAGCATTTAATTGACATCATTACTGGAAATTGCTAGCTGCCTATACTCAATTTAGGGTATATCAATTTTAAAATATAATAACTACTCAACATAAATACTACACAAATATAAAAAGAGAGAGAAAATGTATATCGATTTTTAATAATTTCTATTAATGATAAAATGAATCTATGATTAAACCTGCAACCATTTTGGGTATACATACTCAATATATGGTGCAACCTACTCAAAAATAAGTAAAACATAGCTCCGGGTTACTTTGTACTCTTCATTTATCATACATCTTTTCATTACTCTTCCAGGGTGCTTGAAGATAGAGAGTTTGTCCATAGAATCATCTTCTGCCATCACATGACCTTCATCATTCCGAGGAACTTTTTTTTAAGTTTGTTTTATTATTAATGACCCTCTCTTTTGGAAGAGGAATACCATTTTTACAACCAACATCTACCCGTGGCCCTCTTACACCCATCTAACCTTAAACCTACTAGCTGGCATATAGAAATTTAAATTTTTTCTCAAATAAATATTTATTCATTTCATAAATTAAACTAGAATAAGCTGCTCTAGTTTATCTAATTTTCAGCCCATCTTTTCATTAAACTGTTTTCGGTCCATCTTTTCGGCCCATCTTTTCGTTTAATTCAATGTATTGCTCTGCCATTTCTTAAGCTCAGCATCTATCCACTCATCTCCCCGTGTCTCAAGTTCTGATATTCACGTTGTTCCCGAGTATTTTCCCTCTGTCATCCTTCTTCTTATATACGCTCCAGTACCTGCAATATACAAAGAAAACGAGCGCGACTATAATATAACTTCTCTACCCTATTCCCCCTTGTCCCTTGTTATACATATACAATGTTTATTAATTTATTCTTCGCTTCCATTCTCTTTGCCACGCCTTATGAGTGCTCTGTGTATACCAAGCTGCAACAAGACTTAAAACTCTCTGCATAACTCTCAAGATAAGACAGTACACTTAAATAAAAAACAAAAGATAAGTCAACCAATAAGTCAACAAAAAAACCACAAGCACGTTGCCCACCATTCTGCAGTTCCTCTACGAGTGTTGAACACCCACAGGACCGGGTGATCAGTCGAGAGTGTCTTCCATATCAACTCGGGAAGCAGCAAAAAAACCATCAACGTATGTTCTTGTCAAGGGCAAAATAAATATAATAAAACTGCATTATTTGACCTATTAATCAACTACGAAATTTACAATGAAAAACAAAAATCACCATTGACAGTTTGCTATTTAAACATCTACAACCTGCAATATAAACATAGTTATACGTGTACCTGAAAACCACTTCTTCTGATGCTGCCCTACTAAGAAAAGAAGCTAAATTTTATTTTAGATTTAGTTCAGCCTCCACCCTTTATAATTCTAACATAAGATAAAGCCATCTTATCTAATCTCACGAAACCTTTTAATTTTTTCGGCATAGAATCTATTTACGATTATATTAAATTCAATTCTTTGTATTGACATTATCCACAAAATAATAAGAACAAAATGATGATGCTTCTTCTACTAAATATGCATTGCAAATTGAACAATCAACTTTTGTCTTGTTTCTAACATACAATTCCAACTTACGAAGATACATACAACCACAAATTTTAGGTTTCAATTATATTAAATTATAATATTACTTTATGCATGAAATAATAAAACACAACAAATTATATCTATTTACCTCTCAAAAGGATACATCCACCTATATTGCACTGGCCCTGCTATCCTTGCATCATATGCCAATTGGACCGGAAAATGCTCTATTTAGTCAAAAAAACTCAGTGGGAATATTCGTTCAAGCTTACAAATAATAAGCGGAATGTCATTATCCAGCTTCACCATGTCATCTATTTTGACTGTGGCTGCAGTTAGCTATTTGAAAAATAAACTAAGTTATGTAAGGACCTTTTAAACACTCAGGGAAAGTAATTCATGTAATGCAATTAGTATTTATCACTGCATAAATACTTGACAGTCATGACTTTTCATTCCAAATAACTTAAGATATTTCATATCCACGCATCTACCCATATTTGATACATATCCATCAAGGAATTTCAAAATTTTAACCCATTCACATAATATTTCTCTTGCCTTCTTATCAAGTATGTAGCAAGCTTTAGGGAATATACTTTTTGTCTCATTCAGTTTCAATTCAGGACACCAACAGGTAATCATTCAGCTCTTGTCTTGATTTTAAAGTGTCTTTTGTTTTTTTGTATACATTAAGAATAGTATTTAAAACATTGTCAAACATATTTTTTTTCAATATGCATTAGATCGAAGTTATGACAAATTAAATTGGACTTTCAATAGGTTAAGTCCCAAACTATACTACGTTTCCTCCAGCCAAATATTTTGCCTATTGGTCCATTTCTCTATGTAGCATCCTTTTCAGCTACCTTCTTCAAACCCAAACACTGAATCTCTGTCATAATATCATCTCCTAAATGAACTGCTAGTGCAAATGTCATCACAATTTTTTTTTTCGAAATACAGTTCTATTTCTTTGAAATCGATGATTTGTAGGTAGAAACTTACGATAGTTATCAAACCATGACTATTTACCACTAAATTTGAGGGTAAATGCATCAGAATTTGTCATGTAATATACACATGCGAATCATCCTACCGTACTCCAGCTAGATAACATTGAATATGCGAGAAATTCACTTATCATCCACTTAAGGGCCACCCGCATAATGAAATTTTGCTTCTTTGAGATATCATATATATTCACGCCAATATCTCACAAATGATTTAACTTTGCAATAAGAGGCGGTAAGAAAACATCCAACATGTCTTTTGAATTTTTTGTCCCTGGAACTAATATTGACAAAAATATATATTTCTCTTTCATACACAACCACAAAGACAAGTTATAAGGTGTCACTATCACTTGCCATGTTGAATACTATTTTCTAGATTGCCCAAATTGCTGAAATCCATCTATGTAGAGACCCTATCTCACATTTTGACTTTCAGCTGCAAAATCTTGATGTATATAATTAAAATGCTTCCAAGCAAGTGAATTTAATGGATGACGCATTACCCATTCTTCAATCTCATGCTCAGATGTCACCTCATATCATGTTCTAGAATATTTGATGCATATAGTCTATGTAATCGAGGAATTAATGGAAAATAATAAATCTTCTTAAATTCAACTTTCAATTTTTGTCACGTATCTACAGCACAAGGTGCCTTCTATAATCAAGTATGATCACAAAACTTACAGCTAATTAAATCACTATCACCATCCCAATATAACATATATCCATTGAACCAACAATCAATTTTTTACACTTGTAGACTCATTCCTTGTAGTAACTTTTTAGTGTTGTAAAAGTTGGTAGTTATCAAATTATTATCTAGAATAATGTCTTTCATCATTTTTGTCACCTGATCAGATAATTTTATAGACATATAATTTTCTGACTTAATGCTCATAAGTTGAGTCACAAGAAATAATTACGAATGTGCTTTACAACTAGGTCACAACTCTTTATCTGCTTTAAGCATTTCAAAAAAATTCTGAGATTTAGGATTAGGTGGTTCATCCATGTAATCCATATTGAATTTAGGACCAGTAGCTTTCGTGATCATTCTATGGTATGTGTTTGATGAATCTTCACTACAAGCAAATGATTCAGTACCCTCATTTTGGTCAATGTTCATAGCCATTGTATTTTTCCCATAATAAACAAAACAAAATAATTTGACACAAAGCCATATTTTGCCAAATGGTATATTATATTATTTGCATCACGAAAAGGGATATTTTTACACTTGCAATGATTACATGGATACTTAATTTTTTATCCATCCATCCATCTCAATTGACTACGAGCAAATTTAATGAAAGTTTCAAGCCCACTCCAAAAATCTGTATTCAAAATTCCATTCATAAACCATCAATACATCCACTAATGATCTGGACTCATTTTTCCTTGTTTTATTTATAAAAAAAAATGATTAATCATTATTTTGATTTAAACATTCTATTACTTCAAAATATACTAATAATTAAATAAATTTACTTACAGATGAATATTTTAAAATTAAATATCATGAATATTAAGGCAATGCATTTGTAGAATCTACATGAATAGATAAAGCAATTTTTAGCATAATAAAGATTACTAGATATCATGGTAATACTAGATAATGGGAGCAAAATATGATAATGCATAAGAAAGGAAAGCAAAAAAGATTGACATTTAAAGTTTGAAGGGGGAGAGGGAGAGAGAGAGTGAGTGAGATAGAGAGAAGGTGAGGGGAGAAAGAGAGGGGCAGAGAAATGGATAGATAAGGAGAGAGAGAGAAAGACAGAAAGGGGAGAGAGAGAGAGAGAGAGAAAGGGGAGAGAGGGGGAAAGAGAAATGGAAAAAGGGAGAGGGAGGGAGAGGGAGAGAGAGAGGGAGGGAGAGAGAGGGAGAGAGAGGGAGAGAGAGGGAGAGAGAGGGAGAGGGAGAGAGAGGGAGAGAGAGGGAGAGGGAGAGAGAGGGAGAGAGGGAGAGAGAGAGAGAGAGAGAGAGAGAGAGAGAGAACAAGCAAGAAAAGAGAGTGAGAAACAAAATAACAATAGAGAGTGTGTGTGAGACAGAAATAAAAAGAGGAAGAGAGTGACATAGAAAGAATTAGAGAGGGAGAGAGAGACACAAAGAGAATGCAGTGTTAGAATGAGGAATTACATAAAAGAAAAAAAAAATTCTCATACAAACCTATCAAATATTATATATTCTATCTTACATATGTTCATATATGAGCCTAAGGCCCTAGGGTTGGGATTAGTTAATAGTACGACCCTTATTTGTATTATACCATATATGAGCCTTACAAACAGACACTCTCATGCAATGTGCTTACATATTGTTGATATTTTATTTTGTCATTTAATTTCAAGTTAGTGCAAAAAATTAGTATTATCTCATATATATAATTATATGTTAGTATACATATAGTAAATGTAGTTATAAATAGTTACATATAGTTAAACAAATAATTATATATAGATATATGCATACAAGTAGTTATAAGTAGATATACATAAATGTATACAAAGTTATAAATAATTATTTAGATTTACATCTATGTATACATAATTAAAAATAAAGTTATATTTATTTATATAGAGTTTTTTATAGTTATGCTAATATTTATATATAGTTATACACATATAGTTAAACATTATGTTGTATGTTTTTATACATATAAATATAAATATAGTTACATGTGGTTATACATATAGCTACACGTATAGTTAAACTTATATTTATACATGTATGTATATATATTTTATCATATAATTTCATATATTTATACATATAGTTATGTATAGTTAAGGATATACTAAATTACATTTTTAATACTAATATATAAAAATGTATATTAAATATACTTTGTTAATTATATATTTAAATATAGTTATGTATACAGTTTTTATAGTTATACATATAGTAACATAAAATTATTTATAGTTAAATGTTATTATACATATAATATATATAGTTATAAAGAATTATATATCATTAAATATTTAGTCATATATATAAATAGTTATATTTGATTATATAGAGTGTCATATAGTTATATAAATATTTATATATAGTTATACAAATATTTATATATAATATACCGATATAGTTAAACATACTATTGTATGTTATTATACATGTAATTATAAATATAATTACAAGTGGTTATACATATAGTTATACATTTATTTATCATGTAGGTATATATATATTTTTTTATAATTTTATATATGTATACATATAGATATCTATAGGTATATATATGGGAAAATACATTTTTATATACTAAAATATAGAAATGTATATTAAATATATGTTGTTAATTATATTTTTAAATATAGTTTTGTATAATATTTTATAGTTATATATTTAGTCAAAGACAATTATTTATAGTTATATGTTCTTATACATTTGGGATCCAAAAGCAAAAAGACACAACATAAAACAAACAAGTTTGGCTTACAACAGATCAGAACAAAGTAAATGCAGTCTTGTATTTCAGGAGTGCAATAATTAAATATAAATACAATTTGAATCCCCTAGAAATAGATGATTTCATCCACATAACAGAACAAAACTCAAGCAAAATAGACAAAGATTAGATCCATATCTAGATATGTCAATAGAATTTGTCTCATCCTGCTATTATTGTTTATGAATTGCTGGCAATGTAATTGGAAAGCTAATCAAGACCCTTGTAGAGGCCCTCGCCAGAGGTAGCACAGGTTCTCTGAATGTGCCAATGGCATTGGTGAAAAGAGTGAAGTCCTAATTTGTCAGTAATTTCAGCTACTTCCATCGCATTGGGAAGATCTTGCTTATTGGCAAACACCATCAAAACTGCATCTCGAAGCTTTTCCACATTTAGCATCCTATGAAACTCATCTTTGGCTTCATCAACACGATCTCTGGCATTGCTCTCTGCCATAAATATGAGACCTTGGGTATTTTAGAAGTAATCCCTCCAGAAAGGGTGAATCTTCTCTTGACCCCCAACATTCCACACAGTGAATTTGATAATTTTGTATTCAATAGTCTCTACATTGAAGACAATAGTAGAAATTGTGGTGACAATTTCACCAAGCTTCAACGTATACAGAATGGTTGTCTTACCACCAGTATCAAGACCTAGCATCAAAATCCTCATTTCCTTTATGACAATTAGCATGCTGAATAGCTTTGTGAACGTCAATCCCATTTCTTCCACTAAATCTCAATCCCTTTGTGTATGGTAGTGAATAGATCTGATGAGAGAAAGAAACAAAATCAATAAGCCTCAAGAGATGGTCACCAAAGAGGGAGGTCAACCTCTATGTGTTCTTATACCTATAGTATATAAAATTAAAAATAGAGGTATATAAAGTTAAACATATAATTATATATAGATATATTCATACAAGTAGTTATAAGTAGTTATACATAAATATATACAAAGTTATAAATAAATATATAGATTTAATTATATGAATACATATATGTATACATAGATACAAATATAGTTATATTTAATTATATAGAGTTTTAGATAGTTATACAAATATTTATATAGAGGTATACACATATTATTATAAATATGTATGTAGTTAAAGATATAGTTATATATAACATTTTTATAGTTATACATTTAGTAAAATATAATTATATATAGTTATATATTATTATACATATGATATATTTTGTTAAAAATATAATTATATAGAATTACTCATATAGTTATAAAATATTATATAATTAAAAAAATAGTTATATATAGATATTAATATTGTTATAAAAATAGTTTACATCGTTATAAATATAGTTAAATATAAATTATGAAGAGTTTTATATAGTTATACAAATAATTATAAATAGTTATCATATACTATGACAACAACACACACTTAAATGCCCAATTAAATTTGCCACTATAGAGAAAGAACTTGTATCAACAATCTTTTCTTTTGGAAAATTAATATCATATTTAGTGGGAACCAAAGTCATAGTATATACAAAATATTTTATAAACAAATATCTCATATAAAAGAAAGATGGTAGGCCTAGATTCATTTGATGGATTTTACTATTACAATAGTTTAAACTAGAGATATTAGAAAAGAAATGTATAATCAAAATTGAAAATAACTTATCAAAACTAGAAAAAGAAGATAGAAGGGTTATTGAAGAAGATATTAGATAGATTTTTTTATTTGAACAAATTATAGTATCGAATAAAAATGTAACTCCATGATATGTTGTATTGAATAAGCCTTATCATTACAAGTAGTACTCTGATTAAATTTTGAGGCAAAGTGTTGTAAATGGGAGATTAGTTGTATCTTGCAATAATATCACTTTTTGCTCTTGCTCTCATCAATTTGTGGAACATGTTAATATTTATGTACTCAAGTATTTTTCTTCTCAAAATTAATGTTGATATTTACATATATATGCATAAATATATATGTTCATTTACACTGTCCTACACACACACACATTTATACATCCATATACATTACTATACATTATATATCAGCATACACATTTTTGTACCTTTGTATATATTCACACATGTATCTACATTTTGAAAGTAGTGTGTATATACTTGTATGCATGCATATACTATTGTACACCCACACAAACACACACACATAGATATATACGTAATGTATTTTTAAAGTTACACATGAAAGTATTATATGTGTGTGTGTGTGTGTGTAAATGTATTTAGATTTTTTTGTATTTGAAAATTTAATTAAAATAAAATATTATATATTGTACACAATTTATAAAATATTGTAAATTCTTTATATTTAAAATAAATATTTGTGTGTGTTTGTGTGTATGCATGTGTGTATGTGTGTGTGTGTGAAGCATATTAATGCGTAAAATGAAATTATGAATTGAATATATGAGCTTCTATTTTATTCAAATAGTTGTTTTTTTAATATTTATATTAAAATAACTATCATTATACTCATATAAATAAATGAAGTTAGCATATTTGTAAATTATTTAGTTTTTACAATTATGTTAAAAATGAAAATATAGTTCATAAATATATAATATTGATTTTGATTATCTATATAATTTTTTTATTAAAATATTAATGTCTATGATAAATTTCTACCTAGTATTTATTGTTATTAATATATTTTTAGAAACTTTAAAATTCAAACAAATATAATGTAGTGCATATAAATACATGCCTTTAATGTTTTGTAAAAAATCAATTATATCTTTAATTATGTTCAAACAAAATAGATTACCATATAACTACATGAGTAAATTTTTCTATAAGTAATTATTTTTTTTAATTTATTCAAAATATACTATTTGACCATATAAATATATGAATTTGTTTTTTTAAATAATTAATTTTAATTTTTTTTTTAAATTTAATACATTTCAAATGTTTTTTTTTTGTAATTAATAGATACATTTCAAATATTGTTTATTTATAATAAATATAACATATTGCATTTTATGAGGTGCAATTTTTATTTTGCAATTAAATCTTAATTTTAAATTTTTATCTTTGTAAATTGAAACTGCATCACATATATATTTTAAAATTTTTTTTAATATTTATTACACAAACATATTGTTATTTGTTTTGAAATTTATAAACATGAATTTTAACACAAAGAATATTTTATTAAAAATCAACTTTATTTAAATGATTTTAAGTGAAACAAAAATACAAAGCCTAAACATATTAAAACATAATGATTTATACAAACATTTAAAAATACAATATAAATACATATAAGGTTGAAAAAATTAAATTTAAGTTTTTAAAATATATGGGAAAATAATAAAGATGTATACAATATCCAAAAAAACATGTATGAATGAGATGAATGATATGAATGGATTTTAAGTTTCTGAAACATCTAGTTATACATATTGTAGATGTAGTTAAATATAGTTTTTCATGTAATTATATATATTTAAACATATGGCTATGTATAGGTATTGATGTAAATAAATACAATTATATATATTAATATTTTGATATACATATTGTTAAATACATTTATATTTAGTTTTATACATACATACATATATATATATATATATGTATGTATGTATATGTATATGTATATTAAATATATGTTGTTATATTTATATATAGTTATGTTTATGTATTTTATTTTTATAGTTATAGATATAGTAAATACACTTATATATGAAATTTGAATTATAACACACATGCATATTGATATATAGTTATGTTTAAATACACTTATATAAAATACACTTATGTTTATGTATACTGTTTATGTATACTATTTATATATAGTTATGTACAATGATGTAAATATCAAGTCGGCAAACCTACTGTGCACCATCAACATCCACACAATGAGAATGCATTATATAACAAATACATGAAGTATGTATACGAATAAGTTTAAATAAGTAATCCAAGCATACCATGGTGATTAGTGAAGAAGAATTTTGGAATAAAAAAATAACAGAATCAAAACACATACTCTTGCATTAAGATAATCGATTAAGAATTAGGGTAGTAAATGTATCTCTAATCAATAAGAAATCTTGCTTATATTACTCTTCGATTAGGTTTTGATGTGTCAGTGTCGAGAGATAGAGGTAGACTAAGGAGGACTTAGGTGCTTCACTAGTTAGAGTTATCACTCCCATCTCGACAACAAGTGATTATATATATTACCAAAATATTTAAATTTTTAATTATAAAAACATTAAATAAACAATATATATATATATATAATACAAAAAGACTAATTTTTTTTATTTATTATCAAAATTTTTTCCACAAAATTCATATGCGGTAGCAAGGTACACATGAAAAACAAACACCTTTCAATTTTTTATTATAAAATTAATTAAACAATAAATATATAAACAATTTAAAAAATTATATGTTTAGCCTTATAAAAAAAATATCAAAAAGCTATAGAATTTACAAACATCATATAATAAGACATACATGAAAAGATGATATGTCTTCTAGCCACTCTCCTAAGAGTTATAAAATACTCTTAATGTTAAAAAATATATAAATATATATATTATATGGTTATAAATTTTAAATAATTCATATTAATTTTTATGAAGATAATATGAAATAAATTTAAAGGCATAAAATTTCATATTATTTGATATAATTAATAATTTTTAATATTCAAAAAATTACTTAAAGTGAGAAGAAAATTAAAAAAAGGTATATTTATTATTTTAATAAAGATTGAATGCTAAAAGCTAATAGTAAAAATATTACTAAATTATTTAATTCTTATAAATTTTAGTAGGGGCAAACATCTATGTTTTTACTTTTAAATAGCAATTTATTTTCTTATGAATTTAATGAAAAAAAAATTTAATTATAATTATATTTCAAGATTTTTAAATTTTGTATTAATTATTTTTTTAAAAGTTTCCTATAATCATAAATTTTTTTTATAATTATAATAATATTAATATTTACTAGTTTATTCATCAATATAGATATCTTTGAAAATATTTTCTATATAATCATACAATGAATTAATTTATATTTATATTAAAAGAAATTTTATAGTATGTTTATTTAATTTTTAAAATATCATAAAAATTATTATACTTATAGAATTATTTATTTAATGTTACTTTAATACAACATTTTAAGTTTCTTAATTAAAAATTTTAGAAAAATACTTTGTATAATTTTTTTAAAAATTTATGCATCATCAAAATAGATATTTTAGTCCATTAACATACATTTTAGTTTAATTCAAATATTTTTTACTTCAATTCAGATATTTGAGTCCTTATTAATATAATTTTTTTTATATATTTTAAATTACTTATTTATAATATCGATTTTTTTAATTTTACAAGGAGATTGTACCCCTCAAGGATTGCTCATCTATAGACAATTAACATACATTAAATAAACAAAATTAAATAAAATATTAAAACTAATAATATATTAAAAAAAGTTAAATAATTAAAGATTGGCTAGAGAAATTCCGTTGCTAAATACATCGCTATGTTACAGATGTAATTAGCTAGGAAAATTTCATCAGTAAAACCATCACGATATTCTAGATGTAATTAACTAATAAAATTTTATCGCTAAATCCGTCACTATATTCCGGATGTAATTAGCTTGGGAAATTACGTCGTTAAAATCCGTCGCTAAAATCCATCGTTATAATCCAGATGTAATTCGCTTGTGAAATTCTATCACTAAATCCATTGCTTTATTCTAGATTTTATTAGCTAGAGAAATTGTGTCACTATATCTGGCGCTATAATTGGGATTTTATTATCTATGGAAATTCTATCGCTAAAAATATCATAATATTCGATGTTATTTTAGCTAGAGAAATCCATCGCTAAATTTGTCACTATATTCTAGATTTTATTAGCTAGAGAAATTCTGTCGCTAAATCTATTGTCATATTCCATATTTTATTAGCTAGGGAAATTCTATTGCTAAATTCGAAGCTAAAATCCTCACTTTTCTTGAGCGAAATTTATGAAAATATTTCATCGATAATATGTTGCAAATTTTTATTTTTATGAAAAATCATAAATCTCTTGTTATTCACTAGCTAATCTCTCACAATTTAGCTAGGGATTGATCCCAAGCTAAAATTCCCTAGCTAGATAAATATTTTTTTTGTAGTGTATATATAGATAAAGAACTAGACAGATAGATTATATATATGTGTGTGTGTGTGTGTGTGTAGCAATCTATCTATATATCTATCTATCATCCAATCTATCTGTCTATCTATCAATCTATATGTGTGTCTATCAAATTGCATATATTTCTATCTATGGATCTGTCAATCAATCAATCAATCAATCTATCTATCTTTTTATCTATGTATCAATCTATCAATATATCTATCAATCTATTTTTTTAATAATTTGTATATCTTTCGGTCTATCTTTTTATTATCAATTTGTTTATATATTTATTTGACTATGTGTCTATCAATATGTCAATCTATCGGTTTAACTAAGTGACTATCCATCTATCAATCTATTAATATGTCTAACTATATTTCAATATATTTGTCTATGAATCTATTTATCTATCTGAATATCTATTCGTCTATCAATCTATTTATTTTCCTATCTTTCTGTCTACTTGTGTATCTATCTATCTATCTATCTGTATGTCTATCTATCTATCTATCTATTTATTTATCTATCTATCTGTCTATCTATCTATATATCTGCATATTTGTCCATCTATTTATCTTTTTGACTATCTAATTATCATTCTATCTATCTATCTATCAATCTATCTTTCTATTTGTCTATATATATATATATATATATATATATATATATATATTTATTTATTTATTTATATATTTATCTAGCTATCTATCTGTCTGCTATATAACTTTCTATGTATCTTTCTATCTATTTGTCTAGACATCAATCTATCTATTAATCTATCTATTTATCTAGATATCTCTCCAACTCTAAGTCTATCTATCCATCTATATATCCATCCATCTATCTATCTATATATATGTCCATCTATCCATCTATATCTATATATATTTCTCTGACTATTAATCCGGAAGATCTATCTATCTATCTTTTTGTCTATCCATCTATCTTTTTGTCTATCTATCTATCTATCTATTATTCTATCTATCTATCTATCTCTCTATCTATTTATCTATCTATATGTCTATCAAAATATCTAATTATTTGTCTATCTATCTATTTATCTAACTATCTTTGTATCATTCTATCTATCTTTCTATCTTTTTATCTATCTAACTAGCTATATATCTATCTATCTATTTGTCTGTCTATCTATCTGTCGATTCAAAATCTATCTATCTATCTATCTATCTTTTATCTATCTATTTATCTGTCAATCAATCAATTTATCTAACTTTTTGTTTATGTATAAGTCTTTCATCTCTCTATCAATATTTCTATCTATCTATCTCTATCTATCTATCTATATTTTTATCTATTATTTTTATAAATCTTTTGTTCTATCTATCTATTTGTCTATCTATCTCTCAACATAATTATATATCTATTTATCTATTTGTATACATATCTATGTATCTATCTGCCCTTCTTTCTGTAATTATCTTCATATCTTTTTGACTATATATATATCTATATATCTATTAATCAATATGTCTGTCATCTATTAATATATCTATATATTTATCTATTTGTCTATAATCTATATGTTTATTTATCTATCTACCTATCTATATTGCTATCTATTTATCTATTTCTCTATTTAATAGTCTATCTATATGTCTGTCTATCTATCTACCTATTTTTCTATCTAACTATATCCATCTATTTATCTATCAATTTATTCATTTATATATCAGCCTATCTATCAAACTTTTTAACAATCTATCTATCCAACTATCTATACATCTATTTACCAGTCTCTCTATCCATATATCAATCCATCTATTTATCTATCTTTTTCTTTTTCTTTATATCTGTCTATCTATTTGTATATCAATCTATCTTTTTTTCGACCTATTTATCTAAGTATCTATCTAATTGACTATCATTCTATTTGTATATCTATGTGTCTATATATCTATTTGTCTGTCTATCTATCTATATGTCTATCTATTTGTGTGTCTATCTACCTATCAAACTACTAATCTATCTGTCTATCTCTCTATCTATCTTTCTAACTATCTGTCTATCAACCAATATATCTATTAATCAATCAATCAATATGTCTATCTATCTTTATATATATTTATCTGTCTATCTTTTTATATATTTGTCCATCTATCTATCTATTTACATGTCTATCATTCTATCAATATATCTTTCTATCTGTATGTCTATTTATTTATATGTCTAGCTACCAATTTGTCAATCTATATGTCTGTCTATTTGTATGTATATATGTCTGACTATCTCTCTATTTTTCTATCTATATATATATCTATCTATCTGTCTATCTTTTTGTCAATCCATCTATTAAATATATATATATATATATATATATATATATATATATATATCTAATAATCTAACTATCGATCTACATATCAATATGTCTATCTTTATAACTATCTTTCTATTTGTATGTCTATCTATATGTCTATCTATATTTCTATCTATATCACTATCTATTTGTCTATCTGTCTATCTCTCTATCAATCTATCTATTTTTCTATATGTCTATATATCTATCTGTCTATCTATCTATATATCTATCTATCTATCTATCTATCTATATATCTATCTGTCTATATCACTCATGGATAGAAGTTTCAGCAGACATAGTTCTTAAACTCCAAAAGCGTGAAGGCCCATTTTCTTGTATAAGTATTATTTTTAGTTTACTTATAGATAAGGTATTAAAATGGGTGTAAATGGGTTAAGGGTAGATGTAGCTTGTAAAAAGGGTATTCCTCCGCCAAAAGAGAGGGCTAATTTAATAATAAAAATAACCTTTTAAAAAAAAGGTAGAGAGATAAATAGATAGACATATACACATATAGATAGATAGATAGATATATAGATAGATAGATTGATTAATTGACATATAGATAGATATATATATATATAGTTAGACACATTGATAGATATACACATATAGATAGAAAAAAAGACAGTTTGATAGATAGACAAATAGATAGATAGAGAGATAGATAGACATTTAGATAGATAGAGAGGATAGATAGATAGAAAAATATACAGATATACAGATAGTTAATAAATATATTGACAAATAGACAAATAGACAGATAGACATATAAACAAACATATAGATAGATAGATAAATAGATAGAAAGAAAGATAGATACATATTTAGACAGATAGACAGATTGAGAGATAGACAGATATGTAGATAGATAGATAGAGATATAGACAAATAGATAGATAGACAGATAGTCAGATATTCAGATAGATAGATAGTCAAAATATATAGATTGATACATAGATAGATAGATCAACAAATAGGTAGATATTAAGCTAGATAGATATACATATAGATAGTTAGACAGATAGTAAGATAGGTAGATAGTCATATAAACAAATAGATAGATAATTAGGTAAATATATAGACACATAGACAAATAAACATATAATCAGATAGATTGATAGATATATATATATATATATATATATATATATTTAGATAGATAGATAGATATATAGATAGATAGATAGATAGGTAGACAGATAGACAAATTCATAGACAGACAGATAGATATATAGGAATATAGATAGATATATATATACACACACACACACACACACACACACATATAGATAGATAGAAAAATAGATAGAAAGATTGATAGATAGAAAGATATATAGATAAACAGAAAGATAAATACATATATTAACAAGCAATTTGACAGATAGAAATATATACATATACGTAGAAAGATAGATATACATATACACACCTTTATATATAAATAGATAGATAGTTAAATAGACAGACAGACAGATAGATAGACAAGTAGAAGGATAGATAGACAAATAGATAGATAAAAAGATAGACAAATTGATTGATAGATAGATAGATAGATAGATACACAGATAGATAAATAGATAAAAAATATATAGATTGATATATATACAGGTATATAGATAGATAGATAGACGGATAAACAAATAGATAATTGATAGATATATAGATATATAGATAAATAGATAGATACATAGACAGAAAGATAGATAGATAGATATATATATATATATATTTATATATAGATAGATAGATAAATAGATTTATTAATTTATTGATTGACAGATAGACATATAAGTAGATAAATAGATAGATACACACATAAAATGATACATAGTAAAATAGACATATAAATAGTTAGAAAAATTGATAGATAGATAGATAGTCATATTAACAGTTAGACAGATTGAAAAATCGACAGAGAGATAGATAGATATAAATGAAGAAAGAAAGAAAGAAAAATAGAAACATATATATATATATATAGTTAGTTAGACATAATGATAGATAAAATGATTGATAGATAAATATATAGAAAGATAGATATATAGGCAGATAAATAGATTAGAAGAAAGACATATAGGCATATAAACAAATAGACTGATAGGTAGACAGATAGATATATAGATCGACATATAGACAGATCGACAGATAGACAGATAAATAGATAGATAGATAAAAAGATAGTCAGATAGACAGATAGACACATATATAGATAGACAGATAGTCAGATAGTCAGATAGACAGATAGACACATATATAGATAGACAGATAGTCAGATAGACAAATAGACAGATAGATTGATAGCTAGATAGATTGACATATAGATAGATAGACAAATTCACAGAATGATAGAAAGATAGATTGACAGAAAGACTTATAGACAGATAAATAGTTAACCACATATACAAACATATAGATTTATACATAGATAGACAGAGAGACATAGAGACAAATAGATAGATAGATAGTCATATAAAAAGATAGATAAATAGACACATAAACAGATTGATAGAAAGCTAGATCAATAGATAGACAGATAGAGAGATAACTACATAGCCATATATGCATATAGATAGATACACAAATAGATAGATAGAAATATAGACTTATATACAGATAGACAAATAGGTAGATAGACAGTTAGAAAGATATATAAATAGACATATAAAAAGATATTCTAATAGATATATAGATTGATAGATAAATAAATAAATAGACAAATAGATAGATAGACAAATAAATAGAGAGACAGATAGATAGATAAAGAGATAGATAGATAGATAGATAGATAGATAAATAGGTAGATAGATAGTTAAACAGAAAGATAGATATATAGTTAGACAAATAGTATGATTGACACAAAGATAGATAGACAAATAGTTAGATAACCAGATGGTGAGATATCCATATAGACATATAGTGAAAAAGACAGAAATATATACTTATTGTTAGATAGGTAGATAGGCAGAATGATAGAAAGAAATATAGACAGACAGACAGAAAGAAAGATAGATAGATAGATAGATAAAGAGATAGACATATAGATAAATAGATAGTTTGATAGATAAATAGATAGATAGATAGACATATACACAGATAGTCAGTTAAACAAATAGATAGATAGATAGACATATAGACAGATAAAGTGTTAGATAGATAGTTAGTTAGTCATATATATAGATTTATAGATATATAGATAGTATGATAAACATTTAGATAGATATAAGAAAGATAGATTGATAGATAGATTGAAAGAAAGAAAGATAGATACACACACTGCTAGATATATAGATAGATAGGAAGATAGATTGAAATATAGACACAAAGATAGATATGCACATAGACTAATAGACAGATAGACAGAAAGAAAGAAAGATATATATATATATATATATATATATATATATATATATATGTTTATATTTCGACAGATAGACAAATACAAAGATAGACAGGTAGATACACAGAGAGATAAGTAGATAGTTAAATAGTTATACAGATAGACATATATACATATATACATATATATGGATAGATAGATAAACATATCGATAAATTTATAAATAGACAAATAGATTGATATACAGACAGACAGATATATAGATAGATAGATAGACTGATATATAGATAGACAAATAGATAGATAGATAGGCAAAAAAAGTATATAGGCAGATAGGTAGATAGTCAGATATATAGATAGACAGATAGAGAGATAGATAGACAGATAGAGAGATAGATAGACAGATAGATGGATATATAGATAGATAGATAGATATATAGATAGACAGATAGATAGATACATAGAGAGATAAATAGATAGATAGACTTATAAATACATAGATAATTAGACAAATAGATAGATTAAAGTTAGATATATCATTGGATAGATAGATAGATAAATATATAGATAGATCAAAAGATAGATAGATAAATAGATATATAGATAGATATTTAGATATTCATATAGACATATATACAGATTGATAAATAGATAGATGGAAAGATAGAAAGATAGAGAGATAGACGGACATATATACAAATAGATAAAAAGATAAATAGATAAACAAATAGACAGATGGAAAGATAGATAGACATGTACACATATAAATAAAAAGATAAATATATAGACAGATAGATAGATAGATAGATAGACATATATATATATATATATATATACAGATAGTTAAACAAATATACAGGTATACAAATATAAAATTAACAAATAGACATATAGATAGATAGACATATAGACAAATAGATAGATAAATAGACACTTAAATAGATAGACAAATAAATAAATATACAGATAGATATCTAGACATATTAAAAAATGGATAGACTGACATATTAATAGATAGACATATAGACATATAGTCTTACAAACTGATAGATAGATATGCAGATAGATAGAAAGACATATAAAGAAATAGATAGATAGATAGACAGATAGATAAATAATTAGATTGACAAATAGATAGATATCTACATTGAGAGATAGACTGATAGATTGATAGATAGATAGTATCATAGATAGATATGAAGATAGTCAGATAGATAGAAAAATAGACAAATAGATAGACAGGTAGACAGAAATACAAATTGATTCAAAAAAGATAAACATGTAGACAAAAAGACAGATAGATCAATAGATAGATAGATAAATGGATATACATGTAGATAGATAGATAGAAAGATATACAGATTAAAAGATAGGTATATAAATAGATAGATAGATAGACAGATAGACATATAGAAAAATATATAGATTGATAAATTGATATATAGATAGATAGACAGATAGTTAGATAGCTAGATAGCCATATATTTAGATAGATAGTTGATAGATTATTAGATAGATAGATAGATAGATAGATAATTAAATAGATAGATATATAGACATATACATCTA
>JAREIK010000280.1:156286-204655 GCA_029783825.1 Sapria himalayana | reverse complement strand
AAAACAAAGAAAAACAATAGATGATAGATATATAGAGAGATAGATAGACATATGGATTGTTGATAGATAGATTGATTAATTGATATAAAAATAGTTAGATTGATAAATAGACAAATATATTATATCTATATATACAGATAATAGATAGTTAAATAGTTAGATAGATAATGGATCAAACCATAAGATAGAAAGATAGATGATAGATTGATATATAGATAAATATACATTGACAACATATAGATAAATAGATAGAAAGATAAAAATTAGATAATTTAATAGACATATATATTAAAGATCGGTCGACATAATGCTAGATAAATAGAATGAGAGATAGACAGATAGACTGACAATAACAAACAGATAGATAGACAGATAAAGAGAGAGCTATATTTGAGACATATAGATTTACAAAGAAATAGATAGACAGATATATAGAAAGACAGATGGATAGATAGATAAATAAACAGACAGCAAAATAATAAATAGATAAACAATAGACAGACAAATAGACAAATAGATTGATAAATAGATAGATAGACTAAGGTAGATAATAAAAGACACATAGACATGCAAATATAAAGTTAGATAAAAGATCATAGACAGAATAGACAATAAAAAGACTGATATAAAGATAGATATATTGACACATAGAATGTTGGATAGATAGATGAATAGATAGATTGGATATATAGATTGATAGATAAACAGATAGATAGAAAGACAGATAGTAGATGGATAGATGGATGGAGAGACAGATTGATAGAAAATCAGATAGATATATACACAGATAATATGGAAAGATAGACAAATAGATTGTTATATGTGATAGATGATTCATAATTAGGTTGATAGATTGTTTATAGGTAGATTGTTATACAAATTGGAGATTGATTGATAGATGAATAGATATACAGATTGATATATAGATATAGACTGATATATATACTAATAGATATATAGAAATATAAATGTAGAAAGACAAATAGATAGACAGATAGATAGATATATATAATAGATATAGATAGTTAGATAGATAGATAGATTAATTGATAGATCGATAGATTGATTTATAAACAAATTGATTGATAGATGATAAACAAATTCATACATGGCCATAGATAGACAGATAGATAGATAATTAGATAAACAAATAGATAGATATACTAATAGATATTTGATAGATAGATAGATAGATAGATTAATTGATAGATATATGACAAATAGATTGACAGATAAATAGACAAAATAGAAAGATTGATTGATTGATTGATAGCCAGATAGATAAATAGAATATAGAAGATACAGATAGACAGATTAGATAGACGATATATAGACAGATGATAGATAGATAAATAGATGCATAGTTATACAATAGATAGAAAAAATAGATAAACAGAGAGATAGACAAAAATATATAGATAGATAGATAGTCAAATTGATGTATAGACAGATTGACATATAGATATATAGATAGGTAGACATGTGGATATATATATTGATAGATATATAGATAGACAGATCGATTGGCACATAGATAGACATATAGATAGACAAATAAATAGATATATAAATAAACATAAGATAGATAGATATATAAAGAGATATATAGACACATAGATACATGGATTAATAGAAAGAAAGATAGACAGATAGATAGATAGATAAATAGATAGATCGATAGATTGATTGATAGATAGATAGATTAGTAGACAGATAAATAGTCTAATATATTGAGAGTTAGATATATAGATAGATAGATAGATAAATAGCAAGATAAAGAGAGATGATAATACAAAAGTTATATAGATAATAGATACACATATAAATATAAATATAGATAGATAGTCACCTATATAGATAGACTTATAATAAATACATAGATAGATAGATAGATAAATTGATAGATAGACTAATACATAGATAGACATATAGGTAAATAATAGATAATAGATAGAAAATTAGATATTAGATAAAAAGACATATATAATGATTGTATACCGAATGATAGATAGCCAGATAGACCTATAGATATACAGATAGACAGACAGATAGATATACTAACAGACAGACAAATAGATAGAAAGAAAGAAATATAGATAGATAGATAGATATATAGATAAATAGATAGAAACATACACACAAACACACAGATGGATAAATAGATAGATAGATAGATAGACAATTAGATAGATAAATAGATAGGAAGACAAATAGACAAATAGATATATAGACTAATAGATTGATAGATAAAAAGGCAGATAGACATGCAAATAGAAAGTCAAATAAAAAGTTTGATAGACATGTAGATAGACAAATAGAATGATAGATATAATGTATATAGATTGGCACATAGATTGTTGGATTGATAGATGAAAATATAGTTGGTATATACACGGATAGATAGATAGATAGTAGAAAGGCATATAGATAGATGGATAGATGGATGAATTGATAGATGGATAAATAGTCAATAGATAGATACTATACACAAATAATTAGAATAAATAGTTAGATAGATAGTTAGATTGATATATATTTCATAATTAGATCGATAGATAGATTAAAGGTAGATTTAGAGAGAATTTCATAGATAGATTTATAGATAATATAATACAATCGATATACAATACATATACTGATATATATATTTATAGATAGATGATTGATTGATTGATTGATAGTCAGATAGATATATAGATATATAAATATTTAGAAAGACAAATTGATATACAGAGATAGATCGATAGATAGATAGATAGATATACAAAAAATAGATAGATAGATAATTAAAAAAGATAAATAGATTTATATATAGATAGATATACAAATAGATAAATTGATATATAGAGCATTGGAATGATAGTTAGATAGACAAATAAATAGATAGATAAATAGATAGTCAGATAGATAGATAGATAGATAGATAAATAGACAAATAGATAGATAGATATATAGATATATAATTAGATATATAGATAGTTATATAGATAGACAAATATTTAGATAGTTAGATGAAGAGATAGAAAGATAGATAGATAGAAAAAATGATAGATAGAAAGATAGATAGAAAGATATATAGATTGAAATGTAGATAGACATATAGTTAAGTTAGATAGATAGATAGTTAGATATATACATAGATAGATAGATAGACAAATAGACTGATAGATAAATAAGCATATATATAGATAAATAGATACATAAATAGATAGATAGATAGATAGAAAAATAGACAGATAGAGAGATAGATAGATTTATAGATAGAAAAATAGACATATTTAGATAGATAAATAGTTAGATATATAGATAAAAAATTGATAAACATATCGATAGATAGATAGATAGTTAAATATCTAGATATACAAATAGATAGTTAAATACACAATTAGATAGATAGATAGATAGATATACATATAGATAGATAGAGAGGTATATAGATAGATACACAGATTGATAGATATTTATATATAAAAAGATATAAAAATAATTAGGCAGATAGATAGATAGATAGATAGATAGATGCTTACTGCTGCTGATGCAGCCGCTGCTGCCACCACTGCCGCCACTACCACCGTTGCCGCTACTTCCACTACTACCACTGCTGCCGCTTCTGTCACTGCTATCACTTCTATCACTTCTTCCACTTCTACCACTGATGCCACCTCTGACTCCACTATGACTTATAGTGCCACTACCACTGCCACCACTGCTACCACTGCTAATAATAAAAGTAAGGTGTGCGATGATGCTCGACTAATCAACTTGAGATTGAGTGAGTTATTGATGAGATAGCGAGCTGCTTCTCCTAAAATAGGACCCTATATTCCTCCTAGACCAGAATTACATGACACTACATGAGCATCATCATCAACATCATTCTAATACCTAGTACAATTTGAACCAATCATTCCAGAATCTAGAGCAACAAAACTTATTTAAGCATACGTTCGCTTTGTACAATGTGATAATTGCATATCAATACACTTACTAAGAATTTTATGACCAACTTCTATTTGCCTGGCTGGCCTGGACTAGAAATATCATTTCACAGCTTTAAGAAAAGTCTAATATCCAATGCTGTTATTACCTACATCAGTGAGCAATGCACAATGATGACTAAACCAGCCCGAGCAAATATATATTCAAAAGTGGGTCCATGTGTAAATAGGTGTGTACGTATGATAATATATACATGACTACAAATAAATATATGCACCCACTTAAGTATATACCCGGTATATACGTATGTATATACTACAGTATAAAAGTACATATATACCAAGTATATACGTACGTATATGCTACAATATAAAAGTACGTATATACCGAGTATATATGTACATATATACTATAATATATAAGTCTGTATATACTGAGTATATATGTACAAATATACTCAGTATATATGGACATATATACTTGGTATATACGTACTTATATACTCAGTATATACGTACATTTATACCAAGTATATATGTACATATATACTACACTATTATATGTACGTATATATAATCACATAGCCTTATATGACACACACACATGTACTTTAATGCAAATACACATACCATCAAAGACAAAAGAATAAAATAATATAGGACTTAAAAAACACGCATATGGGTTTCTCAGGCTTGGTCAGCATTTCTCGTTCTTTTTTTTCTAGTACTCCACTCAAATAGAGAATATTGTTATACCTACACATGGAGCATAACATACTACATTTACAAACTAATAACCGATAATAAGGAGTAACATATCTGAACTCCGATAATGCATATCAGCACAAAATAAGAGTGTCAAGAACAAACTGCATTTGCATGGAATTAATTTTTTTGGTTCATCTCACAGCTTCATATAATAAGGTGTTGTTCCCAGCACCATGGAGGCCCCGCCAAGGCTTTTACATATCTATAATAGACTAAAACTCTACTCAAAAATTTTGGGGACACACAGACATATTTACAAATATATAAAAATAGTTATTATAGACATGAAAAAACACAAATTAAAGTTGATTGTCATACAGCTTCAAATAAAATTTAATTAAATAATTTAATATTTTTATATTAAATTGAATAAAAATAGAAACTATAACTATTAATTTTTAATTAAAAAAATTCATTTAATAACTTATTCTAATACAATATTTTATATAACTAAAACAAAAAAAAATAACAAAATTATATTACATCTTATTAATCAATGTATCTACAGACAGTGCATAAAGTTTAATCTATCCATGCATTATCGTTGCTTTCACTCCCTCATCTCCTCTGATCACCAACTTTATGTTGCAAAAAAGTTGTCCGAGTCATGGTGCCTCATGTACATTGAAAAACTCTTTGCTTGTACAAGCTTCGTATGGGAAACAATGGGATACCATATATATAATAATTTTAAACCACTAAATCTAATCAAAATAAATTAAAAAAAAAGCTATGTTTTGATAAATAAATATTATTGCAGTAAATATGTACATATATACTAGCATTTCACTCGTACATATATTCTTGTAGTATATGTACATATAAATTATAGTATTATGCATACATATATACTGAGTACATATATACTTAGTATATATATACATAAAATAATGTAGTATTATATGTACGTATATACTAATTATATATGTATCCATATACCGCATTTGTTGCTGTTGCTGCTGCTCCCATTGCCACGGCCACTCATGCCACTATCGCTCCTACCACTATTTACACTGTCGTTGCCACTGATGTTACCGGTGCTACCGGTGTTGCGGCTAGTGATGCTAGTGATGCCGCTACTACCACTACCACCGGTGCTACTACCGCTGCCGCCACTGCCACTACTACCGTCACTGCCACTGCTACCGTCACTGCCACTGCTACCACTGCCGCCGCCGGCGCTACTCTATATAAATGCATACAAAGTTATAAACAATTATATAGAATTACATATGTATACATATATGTATACATCATTAAAAATAAAGTTATATTTATTTATATAGAGTTTTTTATAGTTATACAAATATTTATATATAGTTATACACATATATTTAAACATTATGTTGTATGTTTTTATACATATCATCATAAATATAGTTACATGTGGTTATACATATAGTTACACGTATAGTTTAACTTATATTTATACATATATGTATATATACTTTGTCATATAATTTCATATATTTATACATATAGTTAGATATAGGTATAGATATACTAAAATACATTTTTTATACTAATATATAAAATTATATATTAAATATATGTTGTTAATTATATATTTAAATGTAGTTATGTATAAAGTTTTTATAGTTATACATATAGTAAGATTGAATTATTTATAGTTATATGTTATTATACATATAATATATATAGTTATATGAAGGGCAAATTAGAGTGAGTGTCTCATATTTCGACTAGCTCGTCCATAATAAAATTAATAAAAAATAAAAACAAGGAGTGAACTAGAAACAAACTAAAATTATAATATTTTCTTTCATGCTGATGCATAAAGTTCCATGACATGTAGCTTAGATGAAACAAGGTGTAACAAGGAATGTTGATGTGTCAAGTGGGTTGGGCGACATAAGAACGACATGATTCATCCATGTCTGGCATAGTATTATTCATCCATGTCTGGCATAGTATTATTCATCCATGTTTGACCTTGTTCATAGTCATGCCGAGCTAGGTGGGTCTGACCTTGCCTTGTGTTAGGCCTGGCATGGCTCGTGTGCCTTACATTGCAGCATGACCCATTAGCACAGGGTTTTAAGAAAAAGTAGTTATTTTTTTTAATGGTTGTTGTTGTCTTGGTAGCTAAAATATCTATACCCATTATAGGTGAAAATATTTTTTAGCCTTTGGATTGCATTTGACCGCTTATTTGTAAAAATTTGATAGCTTTTGAGTTTCTGCCTTAAAATATGTGAAAAATAAAAAAATATTTTTTAATTAAAAAATTTTTGTATAAATATTTAATTGATATATTTTTATTTTTATTTTTATATTATACTTTTTTTTCTTTTTGTTATTCTTAAATTCATATTGTAACCTATTTGTGCTATTTTGTTAAATAATTTATAATTTTAACATGTCTTGTATGTCATGTATGTGTTAGTTTCGTGAGGAGTTGACTTTTAGGCACAAAAATATGAGGTACATATCTACAATATTTAATACACACAAAAACTTAAGGTATACATTGTGATTATGGTTAAAGAATTTATTTTATTTAGTGTATTTTAGAGTTATAATTATATTTAAAAAATGTAAATAATTTAAATTTATTATTATTTTTCTCCTAATTTCAATTCAATCTCATACATAAAAAAATGATAAATGTTGAATAATAACAATAACTTGACTGAATAGTTCATATATGAAACTAGGTTTTCTCTTATAATCTTCACTCATTTACCTAAGAAACATAAAAATAAACAAAATTTAGTAATATGTATGTACTTAACAAAATCAAAAAAAAAGTTGGAGTGTCGAAGAAGATTTTGTATAGTATATATCATAAAAAAATATATACATGTAGGAGCACTTGTGATATCGCTCACCTTAATGGTTATATTGATCAATATGCCAATAGACATGATGCATTAGATTTCAGGTAAACATAAATGAGCTATAGGATCTTTGAAGTTGGATCAACATCAGGTTAATTGACCATCTTCATTTATCGCAATGAATTTGTAGAGGAAGATGTGAATGAAATTGATTATTAACTCGAGTATTCTGGTTAGATTTTTGGAAGATTCTAAAATAATTTCTATTATGCAAATCTACTTTCGATCTACTTATCATAGAATTCTTAGTCTTATGTCAACTAATAGGAATAACATAATAAAATATTTTAAATTAATAAAATAATTAGTAATTAAGAACTTAGCAAATAGAATGGAGGGTTGTCCTTGAAGTTCGACTTCTGGACTAGGCATGAATCATGAAGATATTTTATTTGCATGTCTCACCATTATGTCAATTTTCATGTATAAAATTAATAATTTTTTTATATCCAGTCAGTAGATCAGAAAATTAAGATTAAAGTCGTTAGCCATAAGATTATCTTGCTCTTTGGGAGATATTATTTGCTCTAAATAGGCTGCAACTACATTTGTCATTTTCTCCTAATATAAACTCTAATTCTTTGGCAGTCAAATATCCTAATTTTTGGATCATCATGATCAGGAAATAGAATATATCCGTGTGGTCTATTGAATCATCTAAACTCAAAGTAAATTTTCTCTCATTAAAAGTTAAGACTCTCTTTAGAGTCAATTTGATTTATACTTTTTGATACATATAATGACTTAATCCGAATATTATCATAATTTAAGCTAATAAGTTCTGATGTAGCTAATACATGTCCATGTCACTTAACTTGAGGTCCAATCCAAGTGGGATAACAGAAGAGTAAGTAAAAGTAATGGATCCAAATATGTTTTATGGATTCTCATTCTTTAGACTCGCTAAAAAATAAATATGCTCAAAAAAATAATGTTAGTACTCACTAATATTATATCAAACTCTTATTAAAAATGTGGATCCTTTTTATATACTAAAGTAACTAAGAAAGATTAAACTCAAGTTTTTGGTTTCATCTTATGTTTTATGGAGATATTATGAAAAAGTAAATGTTTTTAACTATATAAAAACAAACATATAGTTAAATAAAACTAAATAAAACTATCTATGTTATGTATAACTTGAATTTACACAGAATCATTTTGTTTATATATTTTATTACAGTATAAACGAACATATAAAAATGTTTAACATCATCATTTAAATATTAGTATAAAGTACATAAGATGATTTACATCATCTTATGTACTTACATCATCTTTTTGTTCTTATTATTTTGAGGATCATATCAATACAAAGAATACAAATGTACCTTGGAATGATGAAGGTCATGGGAAGGAAAAGGATGATTCTGTGGACAAACTATTTATCTTCAAGCACCCTGGAAGAGCATTTGGAAGAGTAATGAAAAGATGTATGACAGATGAAGAGTACAAAGCAATCTGGAGTTATGTTTTACTATATTGTGAAGAGATTGCACCATATATTGAGTATGTATACCCAAAATGTTTGTAGGTTTAATCATATTTAAATTTTATCTTTTAAAAGAATTATTAAAATTTAATAAACTTTTTCTCTCTTTTTATATTTGTGTGGTATTTATGTTGAGCAGTTAATATATAGGTAACCAGCAATTTTCAGCAATGATGTCGATTATATGCTAGAAACTGAATTTGCGGATTGGTTCAAAAATTATGTGAGAATTATTAAGTTTTAAATTTTTAAATTATTTAATTTATTAATATCTTTTATTTGTTAATATCTTTTTTTTTAATTTATGTCACAGAAAATTGATGCTTCAAAATGAGATTCAAATATTTTCATATTGAATCTATGTAATGGCTCGTTTAGATATGTGACAACCTGTCCTGGGTAATTTTGTCAATGGATATGAATTTCACACAATTGGGCATGGTTCTTCTAAAATAACAATGAATAGTGGGGTATGCATTAAAGGCTCAGGTTATAGTGTAGATGAGATTGATTATTATGATCAACTCAGAGAAGTTATTGAGTTGGAGTATCCTTGACTCGAAAATAATACAATTGTATTATTAAAGTGTGAGTCGTTTGATCCTACACGAAATGTGGGCACTAAGATTCATTCAGATTATAAGCTAGTTGATGTTAATCATAAACGTAGATATAATTGATATGAGCCATTTATTATGGCAGTTCAAGATGCTCAAGTATATTATTGTACATATCCGAGTTTATCTCGTGATAAGAGTAATTTGTGAGTGCTTTGTAAAATCAAACCTCGATCAAATTTTAAAGTACCAACATCTCAACAAAGAAGTGCATACTTACATATTGCACCAACATTCAAGAAAGATGACATAAATAATATTGAGCTTGTGCATGTAAATGAAGAATCAGAAAATTTATGTGACTCAAATGATGGCCTAATAAAAATTGAAGATGATCAATTTCTATCTGAAGATGAGTTCGAACTTATATCGGAATCAAATGAAATATCAGAAGATCTATTGGAGGATGATAGTAATGTTGATAATTAAACTGTTATAATTTTATTATAATATTAAACTATCAAAGACTACTATATTTTGTTGAAATCTATTATTGTTTTTTTTTCTAAAATACATGCTTGTTCATCATATATGTATTATTTGTTTTATGTATTATTTTGTACAATAGATGGCACCTAAAGGACTCAGCCATGGTGGAGGTAGACGTGGATGTAGAAATGAACCAAATTCATCTAGTATGTTAGATCATGTTGCAAAATCAGTATCATCTCATACCCACTATATCCAGGCTTCAACATCACAATCAAAATCACTTTTCTATCACCATCACCATCATTGAGACCTCTATTATCACCTTTATTAGATATAAGCCCGCCACCCATTGTGTTCCTACACACACTTTTGTTTCATCTCTACCTTCAACACCACATTTTACACCAATAGTTCCCCAATTTACAAAACCAACAACATAATCAAATGTCGTGTCTTCCTCTGCTATTAGTGTAAAGTTAGTAATTGAGATTGTGGATTGTAGGTAAATGAAATATGTAAATATAACTTGAAAAAAAAATTTTGATGTTACTATTAATGGTTTTTTTATATTGTTATTATTTGCTTGTTTTCAATGTTATTTATTATATTTTATAGTTTTATTCCATCTCACAAGTGTTCGACTATAATTACAAAATCTTTCAAGAAAATGACCGATTCTAAAGTATTCTCCTGGAAGAAAGTTTCCGAATCGACAAAAGAGTCTTATCTTAATGAATTTCAGGTAAAAATAACAAAACAAATGCATTGAAAATTAATTATCTAATTACTTAACTATTATGTTGGTTGTTATTCAAGTAGTAAAGAATTATGTTCTTGTTGTTAATATAAATTCTTTTGTGATTTTTCTATATATAGAATCAGTGCACATGAGCACTCAAATTTGATGGAAAGATAAAGTTAATTATGGGAGAGCAAAGTTGTTCAATGGTATTCCGATTTTGTCCATAAATTAAAGAATATAAAAGAAAGGAATGATTTTATATTCAAGGATGACTAGCCCAAGTGGCTTAAGTATTGGGAGGAGCCACATGTGAAGAAAAAATTAGATATTGCTAGCAAAAATTGACGAAGAGAGGTAGCTAGACTAGGTACAGAAACCTGTTGACACACAGGAGGGTCAAATTCGAGCATTGAGCACGTTTGAGATTTGGTATAATTTTTAAATTCTAAACATTTATATATTTAGTCATTGTCCTAATTGTCTAATAAATCAAATCTCTGCATGGTTTTATTAATTTTGTTAAATATTTTGATCTTTTGTTTTTTATGACTTAATAAAAACATATTCTAGGCTGGAGAATTTGGTGGAGATCCCAATTATTATTAGATTTTCAGGAAGATGGTTGTGAAGAAAGTAGATGGTCAGTTTGTTAACAATAAGCCTCAAATGATTACTGTAAGAATTTGTTATATTAATAAAATTTCATAATACTATAGTACATTTTAAAAATTATTTGGAATGCAAAATATTTATTTTATTTTATGTATATCTAGAATAGAATTTTCCTTTATTTTATCTCAGGAACTAATGGAGGAACGTGTGATAGCTGCTCATCAACAAGTTAAGGGTTTAATGGATCTTCAACTAATTGACTATGATCCTATTTTTTGGAGACCATAGAAGGTCGTAAGAAGCAGGAAGTGTACGGCATCGTCTCAAAGGGAGTGGCCTTTTGCTGTTGTAGACGTGCTTCTAATTCATCTGTCTCAGCAATGGTGGATGAGGCAGTCGAACAATAAGCAATGAAAACAAATGAACATATTGTAGTTATGGAGACAAAAGTGAAATAGAAGGATGAATAGATATCTCATTTGAAGGAATAAATATATAAAATTTTATAACAGAAGGATGTGCAGTATACTAATTTGATGGAAGAAATGCAAGAAATTAAATAAATGAATGATGAGATGAAAGAAATTAAGAATGTGATGCAATAGCAGATGTCCTATATGGAGTCACAGTTAGTGGTATTGACGCAACATATAGCATTCCGAGATCCAGCTACGAAATCTCGTAGGAGAGGCTAGCATTCCCTACTAATTATGAGGATGATTTCATATGAGAATTATTTTTGAACTGTTATTGATTTTTGTCTATGTGCAACAATTAATTATGATATTTTTTTCTAGGTTCAATTTTTTTTATTCTGGTTATGTTTTTCGCTTTGCTGATTAACCTAATAATAAATCTTTGCAGGACACATTATGTGAGACTCATGAAAAAATTATATTCAAAGCATTCAGACATTGCCACAAACCTTCCAATGCATGGGTCTCATATAAACCGATTTCAGTTTGATCAAAAAGAGGCTTAGCTTCTATTATCTTCATTTTTCCTAAAACATTTAATTTTTGCACTCTTTTTCTTTCTAAACATCATTTCTGGACATCTTTTATATTTTTGTTAAAGCTGTATGACTATGAACATTAATTTGTGTTTGTTCATGTCTATAATAACTTTTTTATAGATCTGTGAATATGTTTGTGTGTCCCCAAATTTTTTGGATAAATTTTTAGCCTATTATAAGTATGTAAAAGCCTTGGCTAGTCCTCCATGGTGATGACAACACACCTTAGCTCCTAGAGCTGTAAATGAACCAAAAAATTAATTCCACACAAATGCAAGTTTTTCTTAACACTCTTATTTTGTGCAGATATGCGTCGTCGCAGTTCAGATCTAAAACTAATTGTTATCGGTTATTATTTTGTAAATGTAATATGTTATGCTCCATGTGCAGGCTAACAATGTTCTCTATCTACGTGGCGTACCAAAGAAAAAAGAATTAGAAATGCTGACCATGCCTGAGATACCTATATGCACTTTTTTAAATCCTATATTATTTTCTTCTATTGTCTTTGATGGTATGTGTATTTGCATTAAAGTACAAGTGTGTGTGTCATCCAAGGCTATGTGAGTATATATACATACATATAATACTGCAATATATACCTACATATATACTTGGTATAAATGTACGTATATACCAAGTATATATCTACGTATATATTGAGTATATAAGTATAAATATACCGAGTTTATATGTTCGTATATATAGAGTATATTTGTACGTATATACTTAGTAGATACGTACATATATACTGTAGTATATATGTACGTAAGTGGGTGCATATATTTATCTGTAGACATGTATGTTTTTGTAATACATACACACCCATTTACACACAGACTCACTTTTGAATTTATAATTTCTCGGGATGGTCTGGGCATCATTGTGCATTGCTTACTGATGCATGCAATAAAAGACATGGATATTAGATTTTTTCTAAAGCTATAGGATGAAGATATTTTTGGTCCAGGCCAGCCATGCAGATAGAAGTTGGTTTTAAAAATATTAGTAATAGTGTTGATATGCAATTATCACATGGTACAAATCGAACGTATGAGTAAATAAGGTTTCTTGTTCTTGGTTCTGCAATGATTGGGTCTAGTACTAGGGCTTAGGATGATGATGATGATGCTCATGTAGTGTCATGTAATTATGGTCCAGAAGGAATATCGGGTGCTATTTTGGGAGAAGCAGCGTGCTGCTTCGTCAAAAACTCGCTCAATCTAAAAACAAGTGGTTGGCACAGATGTTCATTAGTTGAGCATCATCGCACACCCCACTTTTATTATTAGTGGCCACGGTGATAGAGGTAGTGGTAGTGGTGGTAGTAGAGGCAGCTGTGGTGGCAAAAGCAGTAGCAGCGGCGGTGGCAAAAGCGGTAGCAGCGGCGGTGGTAGCTATGGTAGTGGCAGCGGCAGTGGCAACGGCAGTTACAGTGACAAGAGCAGCATCGAAACTGGCTGTAGCAGCAACAGCAATAAATGTGGTATATACATATGTATCTACTTAGTATATACATACATATAATACTATAGTATTTTATGTACATATATACTAAGTATATTTGTACTCAGTATATATGTACATATGATACTGTAGTTTTTATTTACATATATTTTAAAAATATATGTACGATTAAAATGCTAGTATATATGTACATATATACTGCAGTATTATATATTTATCAAAACAAAACTTTTTTTTATTTTGATTTAATTGAGTGGTTAAAAATTCTTACATATTTGGGACCGCATTGTTCCCCATACAAAGCTTGTATAAGTGAAGGGATTTTTCACTAGACATGACGTGCCGTGACTTCGACAGCTTTGTAGTAGTAGAAAATGATGATCGGAGGAGCAGAGGGAGAGAAAGCAACATCAATGCATGGATATATTATACTTTATACACTGTTAGTAGATACATTGAAGAATAAGATTTAATAAAATTTTATTATTTTTTTATTTTAATTATGTAAAATATTGTATTTGTATAAGTTATTAAATGATTTAATTTTTTATTAATTATTAATTATCAGTTATAGTTTGTATTTTTATTCAATTTAATATAAAAATATTAAATTATTTAATTAAAAAATTTTAAAATAAATTAAATTCTGAAAATAGTTTTGAAATTAAAATAGCTAGGGAAAATTCCATATTTAATTTAGCAAATTTCTCGAGCTAATTTAGCAAATTTCTCGAGCTAATTTAGCAAATTGCCCTAGCTAATTTAGCCAGGAATATCTTTATTTTAGCAAGGGATTTTTCCGTCTCTAAATTTATTTTGCTAGGGACTATTTCCATCACTAATATTTATAGACGAGCACTTTATATTGGGAAAGCTTTTATCATTATATCCATTTAGTGATGGAAACTCTCATTTAGCTTGCTAATTTAGCTAGAAAAAATATTTTTTTAGCTAGAGATTTTTCCATCACTAAATTTTTAGCGATGGACACTTTCCTCACTATATTTAAGAGACAAGAAATTTAGATTGGGAATGGTTCCATTGTTATTCCATCGCTATATCCCGTTTAGCGATGAAAAACACCCATTTAGCTAGGGAATTTTCCGTAGCTAGATTGGATTTTTCTTGTAGTGTATATATCTATATGTATTTTTATCTATCTATTTATTTATCTATTTATCTATCTATCTATCTATCTATACATCTTTCTATCTAACTTTCTATCTATCTCTCTATCAATCTATTTATCTGTAAATCAATCTATCTATCTATATTTCTATATATTTGTCTATCTATGTGTCTATTATTCTATGTATCTTACTATTTATATTTTAGTCTATCTATCTATCTATGTGTATTTCTATCTAACTTACTATCTATCTATATATCTATTTTTATATCTATCTATCTATTTATTGATTTGTCTTTCTATTTGTCTATTTATCTATAAAATAATCTATCAATCAATATGTATATCTATGTGACTATCAATATGTCTCTCTATCAGTATATCAATCTATCTATTATTCTATCTATCAATATTTCTATCAATATGTCTTTTAATTAGTCTATCAATCTATCAATCTATTTATCTATCATTCTATCTATCTATCATTCATTCAATAAATCATTAATCTATCTATCTTTCTATCAATCTATTTGTCTGTCTGTCTGTGTATCTGTCTATCTATCTATTTATCAATCTATATATCTGTCTTTCTATCTATTTGTGAATTTGTTTGTTTGTTTGTAATCCTGTGTATCTATCTATTTGTCTATCTATTATTCTATCCATCTATAAATCTGTATATCAATTTGTCTATCAATTTGTTTATCAATTTATCTATCAATCTGTCTATAAATCTATAAATCAATCAATCAATCTGTCTATCTATATGTACATCTATATATCTATCAATCTATGTATCAATCTCTTTATCAATAAATCAATCTATTTGTCTATCTATTAGTCTATCTACCTATCTATCTATATATATGGTCTTTCTATCTGTCTATCTATTTGTCTATCTATCTATCTATCTAACTATCTCTCTATCTTTGTAAGTATCTATATGTCTATCTATCTATCTATCTATTTATCTCTCTGTTCATCTTTCTATCAATCTATCTATCAATCTTTCTATTTACTATTTAACTTTTTGTCAATATACTTGTATATCTATCTGACTATCTATCTATCTATATATCTATTTGTCTATCTGTCTATCAGTCTATCTTTCTATCTAACTTAGTGTCTATTTATCTATCTTTCTTTATATATATCTGACTATTTATCTGTCTATTAATTATCTATGTATCTATATATTTATCTATCTATCTATCTATCATCAATCTTTCTATCTAGTTGACTTTCTATATATCTTTTTATCTATCTATCTATCTATCTAACTATTAATAAATTAATCTATTGATCTATCTATGTATTTATCTGTCTAATAATCTATCCATCTATGTATCAATCTCTCTACTTTTCTATTTGTCTATCTTTTTATCTATCTATATGTCTGTTTATCAATTTGTATATTAATCTGCGTATCAATCTATCTATCAATCTATATACAAATATTTCTCTTAAAATGTCTATAAATTTTCTTATCAATCTATCTATATATCTCTCTATCAATGTGTCAATCAATCTCTTTATAAATCTCTCTCTCTCTTTATATATATATATATATATATATATATATATCTCTCTCTCTCTCTCTCTATTTATCTATAAATATTTATATTTATCATTATGTCTATCTATCTATCTATCCGTGTGTCTCTCTATCTATCAATTTATCTATCTATTTTTTAATCAATTTATCTATCTATTTATTTATTTGTTTGTCTATCTATCTATCTATCTATTAATCTTTTTACTTGTCTATCTATCTATTTATATGTCTATCTATCTGTCAATCTATTTGTCTATCAGTCAATTAGTCAATCAATCTATCTATCTAATTGTCTATCAGTCTGTCTAAATATCTATCCAACTATCTATCTACCTATCTATTTGTCAATCAATCAATCTATCTATCTATCTATTTTTTTGTCTATCTATCTGTCTCTATTCTATCTATCTATCTAACTACCTATTATTTTTATCTATCTATCTATGTATCTTTCAATCTGTCTATCTATCTGCCTATATTTCTTTCTATCTACCTACCTATCTATTTATCTGCCTATCTATCTATCTATCTATCTATTTCTTTATCTATCTATTTATCTATCTATATATCATTTTATTGATCTATCTGTTTATCTTTATTTCTGTCTGTCTATCTGTCTATCCATCTATCTATCTATCTGCCTATCTATTTATCTATCTATATTTTTATCTATCTATTATCTATCTCTCTATCTATATGTCTATTTATATATCTATCTGTCTGTATATCTATCTATCTGTCTTTATATCTATTTTCTACCTATCTATCTATCTATCTATCTATCTGTCTTTATATCTATCTATCTGTATATATATATATATATATATATATATATATATATATATATATATATATCTATCTATCTATCTATCTTTTTGACTATCTATCTATCTATATATCTATTTATCTTTTAATGTATATTTATCTATCTATCTATCTATTCGTCTATCTATACATCCATCCATTGATCGATCTATCTATCTATATTTCAATTTGCCTTATTATGTGTCTAATAATCTATTAATCTATCAATCTATCAATCTATCAATCAATCTATCTATCTATAAGTTTATCAATTTGTAGATTTATCTATCTATCAAAATGTTAATAAATCTATTAATCAATCTGTCTATATATGAGTCTATCTATCATTTTATCTATAAGTCTATCTATCTGTATATTAATTTGTCTATCAATTTGTATAAAAATTTGTATATCAACTTGTTTATCAATCTATCTATCAAAATTTGTTTCAATATGTCTATCAATCTTTATTTCAATCTATCAAACTATATATTTATATATTTGTCTTTTTATCTATCTATTAATCAATCAATCATTCATTCTATCTATTCATCTATCTAATTTTTTGTCTATCAGTCTTTCTATCTATTTTTTATCTATATGTCAATCTACCTATATATCTATCTATCTTTCTTTCTTTCTTTTTGTCTATCTATTTATCTATTTATGTATCTATCTATCTATATATCTATCAATCTATTTGTCTATCTATCTATCAATCAATCAATCTAACTATATGTCTATCTATCTATCTATTTATCTATCACTCAATATATCTATCTATTTGTATACCTTTCTATATATCTATCTGTCTATATATCTCTCTATCTAATTATCTATCTATCTATCTCTCTATCTATCTGTCTATCTATCTTTCGATCTATCTTTTAATATATCTATTAATCTGCCTATCAATTTGTCCATCAATTTGTCTATCAATTTGTATATCAATATTTCTATCAATATGTTTATCAATTCATGTATCAATTTATTTTTCTATCTATCTATCTATTTCTCTATCTCTCAATCAATCTCTATATAAATAAATAAATAAATATATATATATATATATATATATCTATCTATCTATCTATTTGTTTGCTTATTTCTGTCTGTCTATTTGTCTATTTTTTTATCTGTCTGTCTATCTATCTGTCTATTATCTATCTATCTATCTATCTATCTATCTATCTATCTATCTATCTATTTGTCTATCTATCTATTTGTCTATCTATCTATCTATATGTCTATCTATCTGTCTATCTATCTATTTGCCTATCTATCTATTTGTATATCTTTCTATATATCTATTTGCCTATTATTTTATTTGTCTATCTATCTATCTACCTACTTATATGTCTATCTATATTTATATCTATCTATCTGTCTATCTATATATCTATTTATCTGTCTATCTATATGTCTATTTATCTGTCTATCTATATGTCTATTTATTTATCTATCTATCTATCTTTCTTTCAATCAATCTATCTATCTCTCTGTTTATCTATCTTTCTATCTACCTATATTTTATGTTACTATATGTTTATCTTTCTAGCTATCTGTCTATCTATTTATCTATCTATCTATCTATTTGTCTATCTATCTGTCTATTTATCTGTCTATCTATCTATTTATTAATCAATCAATCTAAATATATATATATATCTACCTACCTACCTACCTATAAATCTATCTATGTATCTCTCTATCTATCTAGGGGTGTAACTGAAGCAAACTTAGCTGAATTAACAAATGCTTAGGTTCTGCTCAAAATATTTTGGAAGGGATTGGAGTATGCACGAATTCCTTTATTTTTTAAAATCCAAGCGCGAGTTTGAGTTCAGCTAGAGCTCATCAAGATCGAGCTGGACCCAGGCTCATTCGTTTAAACCTCGTTTGATTATAGCTCATGCACATTCATATGTGAGCTTGATTATAAGCTTATTTGAAAGCTCGATAAGGAGTTCATTTGTGAGCTCATTCGCGAGCTCGGTAAGGAGTTCGTTTGTGAGCTCATTTGAGTTCATCTGTGATCTTGTTTATGATTTTTAACAAAAATTAATAGTTTAGCATCATATATTATATCTAAAAAAATATTAATAACTTAATACAACAAGTTATTAATAATAACTAACATATCCAAAGCAACTAAAAGTTACAATACCAATGAAATAAAAAAAAACTTACAATAATCCTTAAAATTTAAAAATAATGTTTAAATCTAACATATAACAACTTTAAAATAATCTTTATATCTTCATCTTTCACCATGATCTCTTCCATGTATTGGCCTCTGAAGCTTTCAAATAAAAGAAAACCTTGATAGCTTATATAAGTAAAATAAACTTCGAATAAAAATATAATAAAAGCTTAAAAGAATACACCTCAAATAATAAGATAAATAATAAGTAACTTTGAATATTTTCTAATCAACAAATAATAATATACCCATGTAACTCAACCTCAACTATATGCCAAAAATTAAAGTATATACAAGAAATGAAATCAGCTCCACATTATGCCATAAAAGCACCTTTCAAGTGTGAGATATTTGAATCTCTTTGAAGTCCTCTTCATACTATAAAAATTGTAAATATTTATAAAAAATAAAATAAAATATTAACATCGTAAAACAAAACCTAAATATGTACATAAACAACAATAAAAAAGCTCAAAATATTAAAATCTTATCACAGCACAAAATCAAATTTAAACTTAAAATATGATAAAAATTTGAGATTTACTTTTCTTTTTCACTTTATCCATTAAAAGGCATGCCAACCTTCACCTCATAATAATACTTTAACCATGTCTGCTCCTAAAGATGCATGATGTGGTTCAATAACTCTCCCCCTAGCACTGAATGCAGACTCTGAAGCTACAGTTGTGATTCGAATTAATAAAATATCACATGCCATCTTTGATAACACTCAAAACTTTAGAGACTTCATCTTCCACCAATCTAAGACTTCAAAATTTAAATTTTCACAAAGTTGAACACCTTCCTCTAGATATATATTTACATCAGATTTAACTGGTTCAATTGATGATTCGAGATGTCTTATAACTCTAAAAAATTAAGCCCTCACTCCACTTGTTCCCATCATCACAGTACTTAAAGATTCATTTTGAATCTCACTTTCACCCTCTTTTTCACTACTATTTGCTTTATTAGCTTCAACATAATCCTTATAAAGCATGCGCAAAGTCTCACGAATAGTTATAATATGTTCAATGATATCTGATCTTAAGTAAATCATAGAAATTGCCACTCAATCAATTGTATTTTATTTCACTACCATCTTTCATCCTCATAATCATTGAATGCATAAACTCATTCTCATCAAGATATTTGTCATCCACCAACCTCTTCATATTATAAAGCTCGGGAAAAAACAAATTTGATGTTAGATATTTAGAACCTACAATAACATATATGATATTACCCAATTGAAATAAATAATTTTAAAAGCATGTAAATCACAAAATAAATTAAGATTAGTCAAATAAAATAATAATACCTAAAATGATTTTTGTAAGTTCATTAAATGCTGCAATAAATGAAAAAATTTCAGCAACTTTCATCCAATCATCCTCACTAGGCAAGAACAAGCAACTTGCTTCTCTTTGTGGATATCTAGGAAAAACAACTTTGAACTCCAAGATAGTCAACAACATAAATAATGTTGCATTCCACCTATGCAATAATCAAAAATAAGTTTCTTCGAAGGCAACTTCAATTGCTTCACAATTTCTCCAAAAATATTCAGATGACTCTCTGACTGTGTCACATGTTTAACACTTTCTTGTACATTCTTAATTATATCACCAACTCTAAAAACCCATCTTGTACAAGAAGATTTAGATTATGTGCACAACACCTTACATGAAGCAACTTGCAACAAAGAGCAAGTTGATTGTTATAGGAAAGGTATCTTTTGACATTCGAATAACAACATAAGTGTACACTATCAACTATCACACTCCAAAATTTATAATCAATTTCTCATTCAACCAAACACTTACTTAAGGTATCACAAATGATAACTATGGAATGAGGTGGTAGTACATCACAAAAACTAAGAGTACGCTTTTGCAATTTCTAATTAGAATCTATAAAATGGAAAGTAACAACCATATAGTAAACCTTTCGATTGGTTGACTTCCATATATAAGTTGTCATAATTACTTAATTTTCATATTTCAGAAGAGTGGAAACTTTTTTCTTTTCCACCTCATAACTCGAAATGCAATCTTTTTTTATAGTTGCACGACTAATCTTTTGATAATGTGGAGTTGAAGTCTTCATCAACAAATTAAACACTTCATACTCCACAAAAGAAAATGGTAGCTCATTGACCATGATCAAATGAGATAATATATCTCTGATCTTAGTTTGGTCATATTTAAAATTGTGTATTTAAGCTACCATTACAGACTCTATTATAGAGGAATTGAGTGTTAGTTCCATTTTTTCAAACAACTTTATTTTCCTTCTAATACAATTTTCTTTAATGTGCCTAAGTAAGTGAGATGTAGTTCCAGTCTTAAGAAGTGTAAATCACCCCTTGCAATGGATGCATTCAGCCTTTTCTAATTTATTAGAAAGGGTGACTATTTTAAATTTAGAACATACTTGGGAGGTGCACTTTCTCTTCTTTGCACAATCGCCCCAACCCTCTTCACTATCTTCAACATTTTCAACCCCATCAACACCCATAGTTTATAGATAATGTGTTTTCCTTATTCAAATTCACATTTTCTACAACAACATCTATAGCATTTTCATTATATGACTTTTTTGTGAATTTTCAGGGGATAACATACTGGCAACATGGTCTGACATCCTATACAGCATAACAAAATAAATTGGAAAATAAATAAGGTACATTTCATATAATTTCAACACGGAAATTGTATATGAAAATTTGGAAAACTTTAAACACCCCAATTCAGCAACACAGAATTCAATCAAAAATAGTAGAAGACATTTGATTCACACTTTCATTAAAACATTCACTTTGGGGTCTATCATAACAAGTTTATTGTATGTTTTCTCTTTCATTTTTTATTCATTCTACTAGAGCAAGGGGTGAAAGAGTCAAAAGCACAGAGGGAATTGTAGCCTGCAAAGATGAGTTTTCTCCTTTGTGCTGCAAATATCGGTAGTCTAAGTAAATTGAGTCATTAAAATCTAAGATGGTGCATTGGTTGTGCTTTCTTTGTAGAAAAATATAACCTTGCACTCAATGCTTTGATTTGTAGAAGTTAGTGAGAGATGGAGCAATGCCATTTCCAACAATATTTCAACTTTCCCATTGTAGAGACCAAGACATGGAGAACATGACCAAATCTGTATGTGGTAAAGAGATTGGCCATAGAGAGATAACGATGGAAGAAAGGAAAAGAAGAAAAGAACATGGGAGAGTGCGACATGGCGGGTGTCAGGCGGTGGCAAAGAATGGGAGAGCCGAGAGAGTAATATCTAATATGGTCTTTAAGTTTTTTTAATGGGGATGGGAAATAAATGATCAGAAATTTGGAAGTCAGAACATCGAAGTGATTGAACATGTGTCAAACTTTTCGTGAGCTTGTTCATGAGCCTGTTCATGAGCCAAACTTAAATGAGCCTATTCAGCTCGTTTAACTTACTAGCCAAAATGGAGTTTGGGCTCGGCTCATTTAACTTAAGAAATGAATTCAAATGAGCTTTTACTGAGCTGAGCTCTAAATGAATCATGAATCATTTGGTTCGGTTACACCCCTATATCTATCTATCTATTTATTTTATATATATATATATATATCATTATGTCTATCGATCTGTCTATCTATCTATATTTCTATCAATCAATCAATCTGTCTATCTATTTGTCTATCTATATGTCTATCTATTTATCAATTTGTTAATTTATTTGTCTATCTATCTATCTATCTATTTGTCTACCTATCTGTTTATCAATCTATCTATATATCTATCTTTCTTTCTCTTTATCTTTCTGTCAATCTATCTATCTATCAATCTATTTATCTATCTATTAATCTATCTATCTATCTATATATCTATTTATCAATCAATCTATCTATCTATCTATTTGTCTATCTATCTTCTAACTAACTATCTATCTATCTAATAATCAATTAATCTATCTATCTATCTATATGTGTATCTATCTATCTGTCTATCAATCTATTTATCTATCTATCAATCAAATCATCTATCAATATGTCTATCAATCTATCAAGTTATCTATCTATATTTCTGTCTATCAATTTGTCTATTTATTTGTCTATCTATATGGCTATCTATCTATTTATCTATTTATTTGTCTATCTATCTGGCTATCTATCTATCTATCTATTTTTCTATCTATTTGTCTATATATTTGTCTATCTATATGTCTATCTATTTATCTATCTAACTATTGGTCTATCAATTTATCTATTAATATGTCTATCAATCTTTCTATCAATCAATCAATCTATCTATCTATATATCTTTCTATCAATTTGTATATCAAATTGCCTATCTTTCTGTCTATCTATCTATTTGTCTATCTGTTTGTTTATTTGTATATACAAAATTTGTATATGTTTGTTTATTTGTCTATCTATATATCTATATTCCATGTATCTGTATGGCTGCATGCCTGCCTAATTGTCTGCCTGCCTAAATATGTGTCTATCTATCAATCTATCTAATGATTTGTCCATCTCTTTTTATATATGTCTATCTGTCTATCTATTTGTATGTCTATATGTTTATTTGTCTATCACTACAAAAAAAGCACAAGTGGTTAAAAAAGTTCTCTAGCTATTTGGGCTTATTTTGTCATTAAATAGAATAATGATGGATTTATGATGGAAATTATCTCAAGCTAAAGTGCTTATCTGAAAATTTTAATGAAAAAAAAATTCTGTAGCAAATTTTTGAACGATGAAAATTCCCTAGCTAAATATATTTTATCCCTTGCTAATTTTGATCGTAATAAAGAGTAGTAATTTATATTATTCAACTGAATATATATAGAAAATTCCCTTTCTAAATTAGCGAGGGAAAAATTCCTAGTTATTTTCATTCCAAAACAATTTTGACAATTTTATTTTTTTACAAAAAATTTGATTACATAATTTTAACTTTTTATTTTAATTTGAAAAACAACATATATTATAAACCATTATTTTAAATTAACAAAATATAGGTATATAATCATTTAAAACTATATCATCATCATCATCATTAGATGGTTCATTTGTGCTAGGCTCACTTACGTGGGTACTATACTAGAACTCGTTGTGCTATATGTCTCGCCAAGGCCACTAATTATGACTCCATATAGGTCATATGCTGCTGCATTTCATTATTCATTTCTTTCATCACATCATTCACTTCTTTCATTTCCTACATTTCTTTCTTCAAAACAGTTATCTAAATGTCCATGAAAACCCTCAATTGCCTTAGAAGTAGTTGTCATATGTTTCTCCAAGAGTTCCTGTGATAAAATAAAAAATAAAAAAGTTGTGCTAGATAAAAATAATTTAAATATTATATTTTTCATAACACACTTAACTTTTAACATTCACTATAGTAGTCAAATAGTTATGGAACCACCAAAGTAGTGGCCACTTTCATAACAACTATATAGTTTTTACTCACTTGATTCTGCTTAGAAAATCACTCTCTTTGATACATATAAAAAAGAATGAAATGAACACAACCCACTTGTTGCACACACTACACCATGGCTACATCAAACATACACATGGTGCACGTCCAGTACATCAAGAACACATGCACATTCACTGCACCACACACACACTGTGCACTTCTAGGCAGTTATGCACCATAGCTGCATGTCTACATGACCACATCTCATGGCACCTCTACCCATTGGACCATGCACCCATTAATAGCATATGCTTGCAAAATAAATCAAACATTAATAATAACTTTTAAAAAACATCTTTTGCAGCATCTTCTGGAATATCGAGCCACATGATCCAATTGATAATTACTATATTGGTGAACTGGTCGATCAATGTTACATGGATTAATGACTGCCTCAGTTGATATCGATTGAACTATATAGAAGATATGAGTTACTATAAATATGCTCCTTCAATGTTCCATTGGGCATGAACTCATAAACAAGTATATAGCCTCCATCTTGACAATATCCAATGAATTGCACTAAGTTTCTCTGATGTATTCTTGAAAGTAGAGTCATCTAAAAAAATGTAGAAATGGTCAAAACAATAATTAGCAACGACAATTTTTCGATAAGTAGAAAGAAGACATTTTAGAGTTGTGCATTAACCTAGCAGTTATCATAGATTTTAAAAAATATAATGCTTCATTATGTTAATAAAGTCATGTTAATTCTGAAATTTAAAAATTTGTAATAAAAAAACATTAAATAATTAATTTTATAATTAAAATCATTTTTAAAGATATTTTAATAAATAAATGAATATATATATATATAAATTTCTACTAATAAAAAGCTAAAATAATTAATTGTACGATAAAATAAAATATATTTACAAAAATATTTCAATTAATGAATAAACAAGTAAATATTCATATTATTTAAAGTTAAACAAAATATTTTTATGATTATAGAAAACTTTTAAAAAAATAATTACTAAAAGATTTGAAATTTTTGAATTATAAGAAAAATTGCAAATTTTTCATAAAATTTAAAAAAAATAAATTGAAACTTAAAGATAAATACATAGATATTTTAATTAAATCAAAAAAAAATTGTTGATTTAAAAAATAATATCTTTGTGTGGTAATTAATAGAACACTTCAAGTGTTTTAAGGGTTTAGAAAGAGTTATTTAAAATATTACTAATGATATTTTTTGTTCTAAAAAAAATTAAATTTTCCCTTAAGTTGATTTGAAATCAAGTTTTATTTTTTGACCCTACTAAAATTAATAAGAATTAAAAAATTGAGTAGGATTTTTACTATTAGCTTTTAATATTCCATTTTTATTAAAATAATAAATATAACTTTTTTTAATGATTTTCCCACTTTAAGTAATATTTGGAATTTTATAAATTATAAATTAAATCAAATAATATAAAATTTTATGCCTTTAAAATTATATCATATTATATTCAAAAAATAATAATATGAATTCTTAAAAATTGATTACCATTATATATATATATATAAATACTTTTTTATAATCTCATATTATTTTTTTTTATGAAATAATATTAAAAATTTATCCATTAATAATAAATAAAATGAAATGTTATAATTTTTGTATAGTTATACATTTTTATAATTTATTTATGGTTATATTATAAATATGTTTTTTAAATTAATGAAATAATATAAAAATTTGATTACCAATTATTAGTTTTCAAGGTTATTAATAATATTTTTTTTTCTTCATTTTTATAGAGATTAATAAATTTTTTTATTTCTAAAATTATTTTCATTAATTAATAAATAATATTACAAAAAATAACCATTAAAATTTCATTACCTATTAACCATAAATTTTTTTATCTGTGAAATAATATCATTTATGGTTAAATAAAAATGTATTTAATTTTTTCAATTTAAATTAAAAAATTAATTTAATTTTATTTTGTTTTTTATTTTTGTCTCTTTTTTTTCTATATATTTACATACATTTTTTTATTTGAGTTTTCTTGAAAATTAAAAATGCTAGGGCAAGTCATTCAAGCACGTAAACAATTTATCTTATCTTTGCAAATGAATAATCTCAAGTGTATCAAGTCAATATCCATTTCAAAAAAATATGGTAATTATGCTAGTTAAATGCTTAAATCTTCATGGCAGTTTGGTGGACATTATAAATTTTACAATAGATTAGTTGTGTCTTCTTTTCGGATTCATGGCTTCATGGTTTTGGTTGCATTTTTATTTCGTCAACATGGCTAATCAAAGCATCATATTAGGAAGTAGTTAAAAACACAATAATAGACTCGTGCATCTGTGTCACTAATAATGACAGAGTAATTGTTAATAGAAAATAATTGCATGCGAGTACTGATTCATCTCTCTCCAAACTCCTTGAGAGTTTTTTTTTTATCATTGATGATTCTCATCCTCATCTTCTATTTACAGGTATTCTTCATTTTCATGCTATATAGCACTTTAAATCATCATGATCAACTTAAGGTATGAATCATTATTATGCTGTACAGGTCTTCTTCATCCATAAAAGATCTATAAAATGTTTCATGATATTTCACACAGATGTAATGACATTCGATGTGATTGCACTCTCTCCTTGGAATATATTTGATTGTCATAATGGTAATATCTAGCCTTATTTCAAACTCCTTAGCATGTTTTAAATGTGGCTATGAATTTAATTTATGCTAAGTATTAGCACCAAATATTATAAGGTTGTGACTTTTCAAGGAAGCAAAGGATTGTGGCACTCATTGCAGAGTAAGTTTAAGTTCTGAGAACTATGGCTTGTAGCTTGTTTGCTTCATCTTTCAAAGCGAGAAATTTTGCTTACATCATTGAGATGATCATTCTGTTATAATGGTTGTTGGTGTTTTTGATGGGACTTGCGAATCCATTTTCCAAACTCTCGTTTCTTTAGGTTCTTCGATATATGAGTAAGGTTCTTTTGTATAATTTCTCGTCTTCCTAAAATTTTCTTAACTTATTGATAGAAAACTAATCTATATTCTTTCGGTAGATGGGACTTCTATTTCTACAGAGGTGGCATGGTTGAGGAGCTTGATGGGCACACTAATATTATTCACAAGTAGTTGTACAATGAATGGTTTCCCTGGTTAGATGAACAATTGTTGCTTGATGAGTTGTGGAGTTATAAAAAACAAGCTATATCTCTACCAACATAATTTTGCATGATAAAATTACCATAAAATTTATAGAGGTATTTACTTAGTATATTTACATTCATAAGTTATAATGATAATAAATAAAAATATTTTTTTTTATTAATTCAAGTAATTTACCAAACATTCTTTAATTTGTTATTTTAGCTATAACTCAAACTATAATGTATTGTGTATATGTTTTTGGGCTTTCTTAATCTCAAGTTTGGTTTGTATAATGTGTGATTTGCATTGGTTAATTAACTAGACCCTCCAGTTGTAGGGGTATAAAACCAATAGATCTATTGATGCGGTGATATTGGTGAAGAGAAAAGATGGAATTGATGGTATAGTAATGCATAAATGAAATTTTGATTTTTCATGGAAATTTTTAACATTTATTTTGTGAATTTGATATCTCTATTTTGGTTGTCTTGGCAGTTATTCTATATCATTCAGTGATTCACAAGAAATGTGCTCCACAATAGGGCTACATTAGAGTAGGCTTTAAAAGTAATGTAGGCTACCCTTTTTTGTAACTTTATCTCTAAATGTTGTTTGTTTAGAGAAATCTCAACCTGTTTTACTTTCACCTTAATTCACAAGAAAATACTAATGAATTATGATATAAAGATGATTGACTCTACATTGGATGTTAGCTTAAACTAACATTTATTAATCTTTGGGTGGTAGGATTAGAAGGATAAGGGGTTGCATATAGGTATTTTGGTATATTATTTTCATTGCTTATATTATCTTTTACAAATGTGTTGTGTAATTATATAAATACTAATATTGGTTTTCATAATAACTTTCAAGTTAAATTTGTTTATGAGAGAAAAATATATTAAGATGATTGATCGCTTGAGAAATTTTTATATTACATTTTTATTCTAACACAGTCTCTTCAAAGTTACTGAGTAAAATTAATCACGATATTTAACTTTTTTTATAAATCTTGTAAAAGCGAGCACCTTGTGTAGTTGGGCGTGAATGTAATCTCCATATCTATCTTATCTTATCCTAATATATGAGAATATTTTAAATATGAAGGCTAGAAAAAAAAATAAATTGTACCAATATCTTATCTTGACAGTCTTACCTCAAAAGATAGAAAATATCGTGCATGATAAATCTTGAATTTGAGACTTACTCTTCATAGAGTTAGGACAAATTTTTGTCATCACTTAAAGATGTTATATCTTATTAGATAGAAAAATATATCTATTTTAACATTTGAATAAGTCATGAAATTGAAGACCAAATGGAAGAACATATTCATCCATTATTTGAATTCCACAAGAATTTGAAAATTGGATTTGAAAATATATCAATTATAATAGGTAGCTACTTATAAATTACTATAAATTCTTAGGAAATCTTTCATTTATAGTGATTTTCTTATAAATGTGTAAAATAAGTGTTGTAAATCTTTATGTCTAAGTATATTCCATGCTAATTCATAAAATATTTAAATCTGAAATGAGATTATTAATTCTACTTTCTTTTAATATTATCAAATCATATCCCCCTTCAATTCTATCCAATCAAACACAACCTAAAGAGTAAATAGGCATGAGGAAGCATTAGAAGAGTTGATACAAGCTACCAATTTTCTAATCATTCTTTGCCTATTGTGATAGATTCTATTAATGTATTAGAATGTATCTAACTTTAATGACATAGGACTCATTGAGATTTTAATTTAGAGATTTTGGAAACTATATCTTCATCCGTCACCAACATGTTTCATTACTATTCATTTGCTTAAAAGTGTTGCATATAGCAAAAATGGCTCATTTCTCTGCACTCACACATTGCTTTTTCGATTAAATACAACCATTTTCAGCATTGGGGGAGTTGTTTAAGGCAAAGTCATGGAACTATCATTCTGAATTTTCATCTAGAAATATGCAAAGAAATGTCTTCTTGCCTGAAATTAAAATTAATGGTATGAAAGTTGAAGATCCTGGAAGTGGTGATGATGGTGAGGTAGAAAAATAACCCTAGAATTCACCAACTTAGTTTCTCTTAATGATGCCTCTGATTAGTTCTTTGATGTTCTTAATGCCATTGAGTTTTTGATATTGACCATTTGGATAATGGAAGGTCTTCTGAAGTAAACCCTGATCTTCATGCTCCTATACTCCAAAAATACTTTTTTTACAACTTTCAAAATGTTCTTGTTAAACACAATCTTATTTTTCAAATTATGATGTCTTCTTTTGTAGAATATCAAACAATCAAAGTTATCTTCCAAAACTATCATCAAGAAGCTCCATGATTTTGCTGGTTAGACCCATTTTATCAGTTATTTAATTTTTTCCACGATCTTCTATACTTATTGATACATTTATATTTATTTGAGATGAGTGATTATAATGTGAATTAACAAGTTTAGAAGTAGATGATAAATGATATATATAAACATAACGAGTGTTTATAACTTCTAGGAGAGTGGCTTGAAGACCAATAATTTTTTCATGTGTGCTTTGCTATATGAAGTTTACAAATTTTGTAGCCATATGATTTTGTTCTTGTTGGAAGGCCAAACATCTATTTTTTGAAGTTGTTTATATATTTATTGTTTAATTAATTTAATAATTAAAAATTGTAAGGTGTTTTTTGTCATGTGTGCCTTGCTACACGCACATGAACTTGTTGAAAATAATTTGATAATTAAAAAAAAGTTGAGTCTTTATGTTTTTTATATATTTTTGTTTAATTAATGTTTTGATAATGAAAAATTAAACATTTTGAGAATTTAAAACACAAAAACACTATCTTGTTGTCTAGAGCAAGACAACCCTGACTAGCGTCAAGCGCCTCTGCTTCTCTCTCCGACATGGATACATCATAACCTAATAGTCGAGTAAGAGAGATTTCCTTTAGCCATGAAATTTTTAATGATTTGAGATACGCTTTCTACTCTTACTCTTCATCGTTTATCTAAATGCAAAAGTGTGTGTTTTGATTCTGGTGTTTATTTTTCCAAATTCATTTTTTGCCTAGCTATTATATATTCTCTCATAAGACTTGGCTTACTAGTTCTAGTAATACAATTGAGTTAAAGTATATTGCATTTTCTATATAAATTATATAGTAGATATTTGTGTCTATATGACATCATGTAAAGTCAAGTTGTTACCACAATTATAAAAATGGGTGAAGATCCTACTCATGCACAAAGTATTAATCTGGATGTTCGTGGTAAATCATTACAAGTACCAAAATCATGAATCACCATGGTATGCTTGGATTGATTATACACACTGATTCGTATACATACTTCATGCATGTGTGATATAATGCATTCACATTGTGTGGATGTTGATGTTGCACACTAGGTATGCATGCTTGATATCCATGTATTTTGCCACTTAGTCAGTCTGTGGATTTTGAAGTTAATCACAAAATGAGTGTTGGTATTTGTGGAGAGTATTTTGTATATTTGGATGTGCAAAATGCTTGCTGGCTATTGGCTATTGCTAAAGATTTAATTAGGAAGTGTCCTAATTCAACCTAGAACTAAGTCTAAAGCTCATGGTAAGAGTCACTGATAAAATTGAACCGATGGGCTTCTTTGTGCCAAATAATATAACTAAGTACATGCTATTTTTTGTGATTTTTAGCTAGATGTTTTTTTTATAGATAACAAAGCATTCATATTAGGTTTATTTGATTGACGATCATGTGTGTAATAGCTAAATCTAGCTCTAAGCAAATTATATTTTATTTACATAAATCTTTAATGTTCCAATATTTATTATAGTTTATTTTGATATGTTTGTAACATTTTGAAATAATTTCTTGATAAGTATATTAGTTCAAATTTTTTCTGGCTTGTTATTTTGTTGATTGGTTTTATATCTTTATTTTTCATAACTATATTTCATCATCTTCTCGGTAAAAAATCTAAGCCTTTATTTGAATTTGTAGACGAAGCATCAATAAAGGACTGGAAAATGCTCGATGATAAGTATTATTTTGTATATACAGCCCCTAAAATAAATGAAAAGGTATCGATAAAATGCTTGAAATTGGGAGATAAACTTGTTGTAGATGCTTTAGCTGCTGGATCTAGTCAACCAGCACATCTAAAAATTAAGTAATATTTTCCTTCATGTGTGCTAGGTGTTGTTTTGTGTTAGAATGTGCCTTTTATTAGTTAATATTATTGTAGCTTTGATTTGTGATTTTAGTGTTGATGATTATTTTGTTGAGGAAGTTCAGAATATTTTTTATGAGCAGTACCAAATGCAATACAAAAGTAGATGCCTTATATGGAGTCATAGTAAGTGCTCTTGAAAAGATAGATAACACATTGAGTTCTAGCAGAGTTCCCAAGAAAAAAGCTAGCACAAATACATCAGCTAATGATGAGAATGATGATTTAGTTTTAAATGAATATATACCTATGTAATGTTTTAGTTTTAACTATGTAACTATTGTATTAGAAAAATTCCTTAACTAATACTTTTTGTAAATTATAAATAAAGGTTTATAGTAAATATTTTTATTCAATTTAATATAAAAATTTAAAAATATGTAATCAATTTTTGAGTAAAAAAATTGTGAAAATAGCATTGGAATAAAAATAGCTAGGGATTTTTCCCATGCTAATTTAGCTAGGAAATATTTTGTACAAATTTAGTTGAAAATTATTACTTACTATTCTTAAATATGATTAAAATTAGCAAGAGAAAAAATATAATTAGCTAGGGAATTTCCATGTTTAAAAATCTGCTAGGAAAATTTTGTTCTCGTTAATATTTTGTAATGAACACTTTAGTTAGAGAATATTTCTGTCTTTAATCCATCATTATTCTATTTTAAAGATGCAATAAGCCCAAATAGCTAGGAAAATTTCTTTAGCTATTTGGGCTTTTCTTGTAATGTAGATAGATAGATAAATAGAATGATAGGCAGATAGGCAAATAGACAAATAAACAGATAGTCAGATAGATAGATAGATAGATAGATAAAGAGATAGAGAGAGATATATATATATAGATAGATTGATTGATTGATTGACAAATTGACAGATAGATAGATTGATTGATTGACAAATTGACAGACAGATAGATAGATAGATAGATAGACATATAGACATATAGACAAATAAAAAGATATATAGATAGATAGACATATAGACATATAGACAATTAGAATAATAGATAGATAGATAGATAGACAGATAGATAGGTAATTAGGTAGATAGACAGATAGATAGATAGATAGATAAATAGATATGTAGATAGATAGATAGGCAGATAGACATATAGACAGACAGATATATAGATAGACATGTAGATAGGTCGGCAAGTAGACACATAAATAGATAGATTCATAAATAGATAGATAGAGATTTAGATTGATAGATAGACAGATAGACATATATATAGATAGATAGATAGATAGTCAGATATATAGATAGATTATTAGATAGACAGACAGATAGATAGATAGATAAATAACTTGATAGACAAATAGATAGATAAAAAATTAGAAAGATAGATATAAAGACAAATAGACATATTGACATATAGATAGATAGATAGATTGACTGATAGCCAAATAGCCAGATAGATAGATAGTCAGATAGTCAGATAGATAGTTAGACATATAGATAGATAGATAGATAAAAAGATTTCTAGATAGACTGATAGATAAATAGACACATAGGCATATAGACATATAGATAGATAGATATATAGATAGACAAATAAATATATATAAGAATAAAAAGATAGATAGAAAGACAGATACATAGATAGACAGATATACAAATAGACAAATAGATAGATAGATAGATAGAAAGATAGATATATAGACAAATAGACAGACAGACAGACAGATAAATAGATAGATAGAAAGATAGAAAATAGATAGATAGAAAAATAGATAGATAGACAGAAAGTTAGATAGACAAATAGATAGATCGGCAGATAGATAGACAGATAGATAAATAGATAAGAAGGATACCTTGCCGCACCACTCCCTGTGGCACCTTGCTCCCATGTGGCTTTTTTAGAACATTTCTTCTCCTCTCCATGTGATTGGACCAAAGATTATGATCGCTTAGATTCATTATGTTAGTCCATCAACCCTATAGTTTCTGCTACCATATGGTTCTTCTCTTGGTTCGAAGCTAGCACCATCACTTCATTATATGTGACAACCTAACTGCAAAATAGTTCATTGAATACACATCCATGGCTATAAATAATTTAATATACACTCCATAAAAATAATATGCACTCCATTAAAACAATACACATTCACAAATATATAAAAATTGTAATTATAGACATGAACAAACACTAATCTGAGTTGATAGTCATACAACTCCAAAAATATCTAAAAGATTGCCAAGAATGATATTTAAAGAGAGAGAGAGAGAGTAAAAAATAAAATATTTCATAAATAATAAGATAATAATAGCTTAACCTCCTTTTTATCTTGCAGAGATTGGTAAAGATTGAACCCATCCATACTAAGAACCATGACAAAGTCTTAAGGCGTTGAATCAGAATTTATTCGTGTGTCTCACATCAAATGTCCTGCAAAGATTCATAGTTAGGTTAATCAGAAAAACATAAAAAAAACTAGTATAAATAAAATTGATACCACCAAAAAAGTTTCATCCCATTTAGCTACACATTGAAAAAAATAAAAAATCATTGAGAAATAATTCTGATACAAATTCATCCTCATTATTAGTTGTGCATTATTGCTAGCCTCTCCTACGTGGTTTCGCAGCTGGTTCTCTAAATGCTATCTATCGCATCAAGGTAGCTAACTATGACTCCATATAGGTGATCTGCTATTGCATTACATTCTTAACTTTCTTTCATCTCATCATTCAATTCTTTAATCTCTTCATTCATTTCTTTTATTTTTTGCATTTCTTCCTTCAAATGAGTAATCTGCTCATCCTTCACTTTTTAAATTTCTTGTATTTTGTCCTTCAAATGAGAAATCTACTCATCCTTCTCTTTCATTTTGGTCCATAACTTCAAAATATTAATTTGTTTCCATTACTTGTTGTTCGACTACCTAACTAACCACTGCAATAACAAATGAATTAGAAGTACAGCTGCTACAACAAAATGTCACTCCCTTCAAGCTGATGTCATACACTCGCTGCTTCTTATGACCTCCTATGATTTCCAAATAGATAGGATCATAGTCAATTGGTTGAAGATCCATAGAAGCCTCGACTTGTTGAGAAGCAACTCTCACATGATTCTCCATGAGTTCCTATGAAAAAATAAAAAAAAATAATTTTCTAGATAAACAAAAAATAAATTTAATATTTTGGATTCCAAACTACTTTCAAAATTTACTATAGTATTATAGAAATTTATTAATATAATAGATTCTTACATAAATAATCTGAAACTTGTTGTCAACAAACTGACCATTCACTTTCTTCACATGCATCTTCTTGAAAATCTCATAAAAATTGAGATCTTGACCCAATTCTCCAGCCTAGAGTATGTATTTATAAAGTCAAAAAAATGTTAAAAAATTTAAACAAAATTAATAAAACCATGCACAAATTTGATTTATTTGGACTATTAGGAAAACTACTAAATATATAAATGTTCTAAACTTTAAAATTGTACAAAATCTCGAGCATGCTCAATGCTTGACTTTGACCCTCTAGTGTGGCGAGACATTCCTGTACAGAGTATGGCTACCTTAGTCCTTCGATTTTTGCTAGCAATCTCTTATTTTTTTCTTCAGATCTGGCTCCTCCCAATGCTTAAGATACTCAAGTCAGTCATCCTCGGATATAAAATATGGCCTATCTTTTAGATTCTTCAATTTATAGACAAAATCTAAATATCATTTAATTGCTTTGCTCTTCCACAATAGCTTTATCTTTCCATCAAATTTGGGTGCCCATGTGCACTAATTCTACATATTGAAAAATCACCAAAAATTGATATTAATAACAATGACATTATCATTTACTGCTTGGATAATAACCAACATATTAATTAACTAATTAGATAAATAATTTTAAATACTTTTATTTCATTATTTTTACATGAAAGTCATTATAATTAGAATCCCTTGTCGATTCCAAAACTTTCTTCCACGAAAATGCTTTAGAATCGATCAATTTTTTTGAAAGACATTATAATTATAGCTGAACACTTGTGATATGGAATAAAACTGTACAAATAAATACATAACATTAAAAACAAGCAAATCAATAATATATATAAAACCCACTAAAAGAAACATCATAATTTTTTATTCAAGTAATATTTACATATTTCATATACCTTCCATCCACAATCTCAATTACTAACCTAGCACTGAATGTAGAGGAAGGCATGGAATTTGATGATGTCGATGGTGTTGTAAATGGGGGAATTGTTGGTGTAAATGGTGGGGTAGAAATTGCTTATGGATCAAAAGTGTGTGTAGAGAGGGCAATGAGTGGTGGGCTTATATCTAATAAAGGTGATGGTAGATGCGTCAATGATGGTGGTAGTGATGGAAATGGAGATGGTGATTGTGATGTTGAAGTCTGGATATGGTTGGTATTTAATGCTACAAAATTTGCAATGTGATGTAAAATACAAGATGAATTTCATTCATTTCTGCATCCACGTCCACCTCCGTAATGATTATGTCCTTTATGTGCCATCTACTATACAAAAAATAAAAACATAGAACAAATAATAGAGATATGATGAACAACCATGCATGTAAGAATAATACACACCAAAAGATTTCAACAAAATATAAAAAGTCTTTGATAGTATAATATTATAAAATAATCATAAATGTTAAATTATCGGCATCACTATCATTATCCAATGGATCTTCTGATTTCATCTGATTCTGATGGACGTTCCAGCTCATCTTCAGATAGAAATTGATCATCATCAATTTCTATTATGCCACTATTTGAGTCACATAAATTTTCGAGGACTTCGTCTACACGCATAGGTGTAATATTATTTATATCATCTTCTTGGAATGCTGGTGCAATAGCTAAGTTTGTACTTCTTTCTCGAGATGTTGGTATTCAAAAATTGATCGAGCTTTGATTTTGCAAATCATCCACCAGTCACTCTTATAACAAGATAAACTTGGATATGTATAATAATATACTTGAGTGGCTTGAACTACCATAATAAATGGCTCATCTTAATTATATATGTGTTTATGGTTAACATCCATTAGCTTATAATCCGAATGAATCATTGTACCCACATTTCATGTAGGATCAAACCACTCACACTTTAATAATAAAATCATATTATTTTCAAGTCGACGATACTCCAACTCAATAACTTTTGTGAGTTGACCATAATAATCAATCTCATCTACACCATAACCTAAGCCTTTAATGCATACACCATTATTCTTTGTTGCTTTAGAAGAACCATTCCCAATTGTGTGAAATTTATATCCATTGACAAATTGAAAATAATATTGGAATTTCCAATTGAAGGATCATTTACCTGTTGCATTAATTAAACAAATGATGTTACCAACTAAAAAATGCTAATAAATTAAAAATTTTAAATAATTAAAACTTAATAATTATCACATAGTTTTTGAACCAATTCAGAAAATCTATTATAGCATATAATTGACTTCATTGCTAGAAATTATTGTTGCCTATTTTTTAACTACTCAACATAAATACTACACACATATAAATAGATGAAAAAAAATGTATATCAATTTTTAATTATTCCTATTACGGAAAAAATTACACTGATTAAACTTGCAACCATTTTGGGTACATATACTCAATATATGGTGCAACCTTTTCACAATTAGGTAAAACATAGCTCCGAGTTGCTTTGTACTCTTCATTTGTCATACATCTTTTCTTTGTTCTTCCAAATGATCTTCCAGTGGGCTTGAAGATAGATAGCTTGTCCATATAATTATATTCTACAGACACATGACCTTCATAATTTTGAGGCACATTTCTAATCTTTGTATTAATATGATCCTCAAAATAATAATAACAAAAAGATGATGCTTCTTCTACTAAATATGCATTGCAAATTGAACTTTCAACTTTTTCCTTGTTTACTAATAATGGTAGGTTTCAATTATATTAAATTACAATATTACTTTATGTTTGAAATAATAAAACATAACGACTTATATGTATTTACCTGTCAAAAGGTTACATCCACTTATATTATACTGGCCTTGCTATCCTTGCTTCATATGCCAAATGAAATGACAAATGCTCCATTGAGTCAAAAAAGCTCAGTGAGTATATCCATTCAAGCTTACAAAGAATAACTAGTATGTCATTCTCAGTCTCACCATGTCATCTATTTTGATTGTGGTGGCAGTTAGCTGTTTGAAGAAAAACTAACTTCTATAAGGACCTTCCAAACACTTAGGGAAAGTAATTTACGGAATGCAATTGGTATTAATCTATGCATAAATACATGATAGTCATGACTTTTCATTCCAATTAACTTAAGATTCTTCATATCCACACATCTACCCATATTTGACACATAACTATCAGGGAATTTGAAATTTTAACCCATTCACACAATATCTATCTTGCCTTCTTATCAAGTGTGTAACAAACTTTAAAGAATTTTCCTTTTATCTCATTAAGTTTCAATTCAAGATGCTGATAGTAATCATTCAACTCTTGTCTTGATTTTAAAGTGTATTTTGTTTTCCATCTATATTAAAGATAGTGTTGAAAATATTATCAAACACATTTTTTTAATATGCATTACATCCAAGTTATGATGAATTAAATCGGACTTCCTATAGGGCACGTCCCAAAAAGTAATGCATTTACTCCATACAAATATATTTCATATTGGTCTATTAGTTCTAATAGTATCCTTTTCAGTCACATTCTTTAGACCCAAACTCTGGATCTCTGTCAAAATTTTATCTTCTGAACGAACAGCTAGTGCAACTATCATCACTATTTTATTTTTTTGAAATGCATTTTTATTTCTACGAAATGAATGATTCGTAGGTAGAAACTTATGATGATTATCAAACCATAACTATTTACGACTTAATTTGAGGGTTAATGCATCTGAATTTTTCATGCAATATGAACATTCAAATCATCCTGTAGTACTTCAATTAGACAACATTAAATATGAAAAAAATTCACTTACCATCACATAAGGGTTGCCCGCATAATAAAATTCTGCTTCTTTAAGATGTCATATGTATTCACACCAACATCCCACAAATTATTTAACACTACGATATTGGTCTGTGAGAAAATATCCAGTATGTCTTTCAGATTTTTTGGCCCTGGAACCAATATTTACAAAAACATATATTGCTCCTTCATACACAACCACGAAGGAAAATTATAAGGTGCCACTATCACTAGCCATGTCGAATAGTATTGTCTAGATTGGCCAAATGGTTGAAATCCATCAGTGCTAAGACCCAATCTCACATTTTGACTTTTAGCTACAAAATCTTGATGTATATCATTAAAATGCTTCCAATCAATTGAATCTAATAGATGACGAATCAACCCTTCTTCAACCTCATGCTCAAAATTCAATCTCATATCATTTTCTGTAGCATTTGATGCATATAATCTCTGTAATCGATGAATTACAGAAAAGTAATACATCTTCTTTAATGTAACTTTCACCTTTTGTTCCATATCTACAATACAAGGTGCCTTCTTAAACTGAAAATGATCACAAAATGTACTGCTAATTAAATCACTATCACCACCTCAATATAACATACATCCATTGAAACAACAATTTTTTCCATTGGTAGACCCATACCTCATAGTAACTTTTTAGTTTTGTAAAAGTTGTTTGTGACAAAATTATTATCATGAATTATCTCTTTCATCGGTTCTGTTAACTGATCAAATAATTTCTCAAACATATGATTTTCTAACTTCATGTTCATTTTTCAAGCCACATGTGACAATTACGAATGCATTTTACGATGAGGCCACAACTCATTATCTACATCTTTAAGCATTTCATAAAATTTTTGAGCTTTAGGATTTGGTGGTTCATTCATGTAATCCATATTGAAGCAAGCACCAACAACATCCATGACCATTCTATAGTATGTGTTAGATGCTTCATCACAACATGCAAATGATTCAATATCCTTATTTTGGTCAATGTTAAGAGCCATTGTACTTTTCCCATGATAAATCCAAACAAAATAATTTGGTACTAAGCCAAATTATTTTGTTTACATCATAAAAAGAAATATTCTGACACTTGCGGTTATTACATGGACACTTAATTTTTTCTCCATCAATCCATTTTGATTGACTACCCACAAAGTTGATGAAAGTTTTAAGCTCACTCAAAAATTCTTGATTCAAAATTTCATTCATAAATCTTTTGTTCATCCACTGATGATCTTAACTCATTTTGCCTTGTTTTATTCACAAAGAATAATGCTCAATCATAATTTGAATGAAACATATAATTACTTCAAAATATACTACTTATTAAATAAAATTACTTATAGATGATTATTTAAAGATTAAATATTATGAATATCGAGGCTATGCATTTGCAGAATCTGCATTAATAGATAATGCATTTTTATAGAATGGCGAAGATTAATACAATCACGCTATTACTAGATGAAGGGAGAAAATATGTGAATAGACAAGAAAGGAAAGCAAAAAATAAATAAATTGAAAATTTGAAGGAGTCAGCTTCTCATAGCTCAATGATGTTCAAATAGCATAATTTTTACTATGATTCTACTCAATCTTTGAATATAAAAAAAAGAATAAATTAATGGAATTGATATCCAATTTCAAGAACTCTTGGCAAATGAATTAATGAAGAATTAAGACATGAACAAAACATATTTGGAATTGAAAACATATCATACAAAGTGTTCAACTAGAAAACATAGATATGAAGCAAGCTATAATTACCAATTGCTAGCCTTACAAGTTTAATCTAACTAGACAAAAAATTACATATCATTATTATTAATATTATTTGTGGAAAACTGCAATCAAAGGATAGTTTGGAAATTAAAACTTCCATACACGTCAATTAATACCTAATCAATATGAAGGATGGGAAATTATTAATTTATCAAAAATTTTTAATATAACCATCACTTATATACTTGTGATTAATGATTTTAGTACTTGTAATGATTTACTATGAAATTCAAGATTAAAATTGTGTGCATGAGAAGGATCTTTGGTCATATATTTACTTTTCGTAATAACTTCACTTTACATGATAACATTCACATACAAATATCGGCTATATAATTTCAATGGAAAATGCAATATACGATAATAGTTAAGGTAGAAGAAGAATATTAAAATAACAAACAGCAAAATCAAAACAAACCCTTGGCAGTTATAATGATCTTGTCGACACTCAAAATAAAAATGTTAAATATTATTTAATTTTAATTGAGGACTATAAAGTATTGATAAAATAATATTATTGTTGTATTTCAATGCTCTACAATAATTATTTAATAAGCATATGATAATATTTTAACAATTCTCATTTATTAGTAATAATATTTGATAATACTCAAAATTCAATTAGAATAACAAAAACAAAGTATTTTGATGCATTCTGATGATATACAAATGTATTCCATATATATATTGATGAATTATATTTAATTTGATTTATTACAATTTTTTTAAATGTAACAAATTTTTTAATATGAATAAATAGTTTAAATTAAAATTTAATTAAGTTCAATGATACTTGATATGTTTATTAATATTCATGTCTCAGTTTTTTTAATGAATTTAAATGAGCTTGGATATTAATCAATATTTTTTAACATTATTCCACATGTGTTCAATAAAATATATATATCTACCCACAAAAAACAATATATGTATTATTTTTATATATAAAAACTATATATATATATATATATATATGTTTTATAAACATCAATTAAATGAATATGTATATATATTTACACATCAAAAACCAAATGCTCAATAAACTTATTCTTGAGATAGATGTGAGCCTCCATGGAGGTTGTAAATTCAATCTCCACAAGCTACAAAAAAATTGCCAGGAAAAAAATCATGCCTCATATAGTTATATTATAATTATTTAGAGTTTTATGTAGTTATACAAAAATATATAAATAGTTATACACATAGGTAAACATAATGATGTATGTTGTTATACAGTAATTATAAATATACTTATATGTGGTTATACATATAGTTATACTTATATTTATAAATATAGGTATATATATTTAAATATTGTTTTGTATGATGTTATTTTAGTTATCCATTTAGTCAAAGACAATTATTTATAGTTATATGTTTTTATACCCATATAATATATAGTTAAAAATAGAGTTATATATAGTTAAACATATAGATATATTCTTACAAGTAGTTATAAGTAGTTATACATAAATATATACAATGTTATAAACAAATATTAAAATTTTATTATATGAATACATATATGTATATATAGATACAAATATAGTTATATTTAATTATATAGAGTGTTACATAGTTATACAAATATTTATATATAGTTATACACATATAGTTATAAATATGTATGTAGTTAAAGAAATAATTATATATATAATTTTTTTATAGTTATGCATTTAGTTAAATACAATTATATATAGCTATATATTATTATACAAATTTTATATTTTGTTAGACATATTGGTATATAGAATTATATGTTTATTTTTTAATTTTTATATAGTTAAAAAAATACTTATGGATAGTTATAAATATGTTTATAAAAATAGTTTACATAATTATAAATATAGTTATAAATACTTTTTTATATAGGCATATGATTATATAATTATAAAAGTGTTAAGATATAATATTTGTGTTTACAATATTTTTTTAAATGTTACTTATATAAAATTATATATATGTAACACTATAATAAATTTTATATAGTATATATATCACATTTATATAAACATTATAAATATTATATATTTAAATAAAAATTAAAATGTCATTTAAATGTTTACAAAAATGGATAAACATTTTATATGTTATATAATTGATAAATAAAAAATAATATAAATGGATAGGTTTATGTAAATGTTGTATAAATATTTATAAACATTAATAAATATGTATACATATTTATATATAACATTATATGTTTATATAAACATATTAGTGTTTATATATAATGTAATACATTTATATATATTAAAGTATAGATATTTATATATAATGTCATATGATTAAATAAATGCATAAAAGTTTTATACAAAATGTTATTTGATTATAATAATTTTAGAGACAACAAAAATAGAACACATAAGCATTAAGTATATTTTTTATGAAAGTTGCAGAAGTAGAAAACATCAAGCATTATTTATTTTCATAAGTTACAGAAGGAGAAAATAATATGTAAACATTTAGTATTTGAAATCAATAAAAACCGAAAATTTAAACAAAAAAAGAACAAAGTTTACACAGACCATTTATTGTTTCATTAATGGTGTAGTGTCAAAATCTATTAAGTAATATGAAAATAGAAGAAAAAAGAAGGAAAATTGGGGAAAAATAAAAAAAAATTATACTCGAATATTCGGTAAAAACAACAATCAGCCAGTGGTAATCAAATTGAGAGAGATAGAGATATGTATATAGTATTCCAAATGAGAAGAAAAATGATAATATTACCTAGTAACAAGAAGAGGTAGCTTTTGTAGGTTGCTCCCATTGTCCCATTTTGCTTCTCATATCTTCGTCATTGAAAGATAGAAAAAATGTTAAGTGCTTAATGCCTTAGCATTTTGTTTTTCAAAGAAACAATATATAAATACTAAACTGGATGTAAATATATGATACAAAAATATAAGAGTAAACAAAAATTATAAAAAATAAATAATTTAAATAAAATAAATGAAATATATTTTTATTTAACCATAAATGATATTATTTCATAAATCAATAAAATAATATTATATAATAATAAAGTATTCATATATACATACATGCATGCATGCATGCATACATGTATGTGTGTGCATAAAATTTACTTATACAATTTTATTAAGGCATGAAATAATAATAAAGACATAAAATTTGAATCTTTTAATCATTATAAATTTTAATCTTTGAAGTGTTCATTTAATAACCATAGTGAAATATTTATTTTTTAAATCATCAATTTTTTTTTGATTTAATTAAAACACCTATGTATTAATATAAAATTATCAAATTATTTTCTTTTAAATTTTATGAAAATTTTGAAAATTTTTTTATAATTCAAAATTTCAAATCTATTAGTCATTATAGTTTTTAAAAATTCCTATCATAATAAAAATATTATTTATTACTTTTATTTTAATAAATATTTACTTGTTTATTCATTTATTCATATATTTTTATAATTTTTTGAATTTAATAAAACATTTGTTTAATTTAGTTTTTATTCGTATTAATTTTTATTAATGTTTATTTATTAATTAAAATATTTTTAAAAATATTATAAATTAATAAATTATATAATATTTTTTAATATAAATATTTAAATATCATAAATAAATATTTTAGAAAAATATTATATAATATTTTTTTAGAATATTAAAATAGTTATTTTAGTCATATTTAATGTAAATTTTTATTTGTATTTGTATATTTATTAAATTTTATATTTATAATATCATATTTTTATTATTATATGAAAAGATTATGTTTTTTAAGGATCGCTCATCTATAGACCATGACATACCTTTAATATAAAAAATTAAATAGAATATTAAAATAAATAATGCTTAAAAAATATCGTTAAACATTAGTGATGGAAATTATCACTAGCCCAAATAGCTAGAAAAAATCCCTAGCTTAATGCATATATTTTGAGAAAATAAACATTTAAGGAATTATTGCTTTCAATTATTTATAAAATCTAAAAAAATAAATTTAAATAATTATTTAGCGACATATTTTGTCTAATTTTAATTAACAAAGGAACTTCTGTAGCTAAATACATCGCTAAGGTTCCAGCTTTCCTTTGATAGAATATCTACAAATATTTTAGCGACTAAAAATTTTCATTCAAAGATTTCCGATGCTAATTCATCACTAACCATCACAAAATTTTAATTTATTGTAAAATCAAATATCTCTTGTTATTTCATAATTTATCTCTCGCTATTTAGCTAGGGAATTTATCCCTAGCTATATTTTACTAGCTAAATAGGAATTTTTTGTAGTGTATGTATTTATCTATTTTTCTGTCTATATAACTATCTATCTGTTTGTCTATTTATCTATCTATTTGTCTATCTATCGATCTATCTAAATAATGATCTATCAACCTATCGAAATATCTATATATCTCTTTATTTATCTATTTATTTATCTATCTATCTAACTATCTAACTATCAATCAATCTATCTATCTATCTATCAACCAATCTATCTATTTATCTATCTTTTTAATTATTTTGTTTTTTTTCCTTCTATCTTTATTTATTTAATTCTTCCTATATGTGTATCTTTGTATCTATCTTTCTACCTAATTATCTATCTATCTTTCTTTTTTTCTTTTTTTCTTTTTATTGATCAATCAATATATCTATTTGTGTATTTGTTTATCTATCTGTTTGTTTGTCTATCTATCTATCTATCTATCTATTTATCTATCTGTCTGTATGTCTATATGTCTATATATCTATGTGTCTATCTGTATATCTGTAACTATGTCTATTTATCTATTTGTCTATCTGTATATATGTCTACATGTCTATCTATCTATATTTTTATCTATCTTTCTGTCTATCTGTCTATATGGTCTATTTGTTTAAATATCAATCTATATATCTATATATTTATCTATCTATATGTCTATCTATATATCTATCTATCTGTTTATCTATCTATCTATCTATCTATATGTCTATCTGTCTATCAGTCTATATGTCTATCTATATATTTATCTATCTTTATATCTATATATATGTCTATCTGTCTATCTATCTATCTATCTATCTTTCTTTCTTTCTTTCTGTCTATCTATTTATCTATTTATCTGTGTATCAGTTTATGTGTGTTTCTGTCTATCTGTGTATCAATCTGTTTATCTATTTATCTAATAATCAATCTGTCTATCTGTGTATCAGTTTATCTATTGATCTATCTAAATTTTTAACTATCTATATGTCTATATATCTATATATCTATCTAACTATCTATTTGTCAATCTATCTAATTATTTATCTGTTTATTTACCTATATGTATATAAGTGTATCTATCTATCTATATATTTCTCTGTCTATTTCTGTATCTGTCAATTTTTCTATCTATCTATCTATCTTTCTATTTTTCAATCAATGTATTTATCAAGCTATCTGTTTATCTTCCTATTTTTCTATCTATTTCTCTATCTGTCTAAATATCTATCTATCTATCTATCTAACTATCTCTTTATAAGTCTATATATCTATATGTTTGTCAATCAAACTATCAAGCTATCTATCTATTTGTCTATTTATCAATCAATCAATCTATCTATCTGTCTATCTATCTATCTATCTATTTGTCTATATGAGTATTTGTCAATATGTATAGCTGTCTATCATTGTATCTATATATCTATCTGAATATCTATTTATCTGTTTATCTATTATCTATTTATCTATTATCTGTCTATATATATTTATATCTTTCTATCTATTTATATATTATCTATCTATATATATTTATATCTTTCTATCTATTTCTATTTCTCTATCTATCTTTCTACCTATTTCTCTATCTATCTTTCTACCTTTCTATATTTCTATCTTTCTGGCTTAGTATCAATCTGTCTATCTATCTATATGTATATATGTCTATCTATATATCTATTTATTTGTATAACTATCTATCTATCAATTTGTTTATCACTCTATCTATCTATCTATTTCTATATTTGTTTATATATCTAACTCTTTACATGTCTACTTTTCTACTTGATACCTACCTATCAATTTACCTATCAAAATGTTTTACTATCAACATGTCTACCTATCTACATGTCTACTTGTCTATCTATCTATCTATCTATTTATCTAACTATCTATATGTCTATCAGTCTATCTGTCTATTTGTCTACATATCTATCTTTATTTCAATGTGTCTATATCGGTCAATCTATAAATCTATATATCTATTGATCCTTCTATATATCTATCTGTATATCTGTCTATCTATCTATCTTTTAATATATCTAACTTTCGACTATCTATCTATCTATCTATTTATCTATATATCTATCAATCAATCTGTTTATCTCTCTATCTTTCTATCTATCTATTTGTCTATTTATCAATATGTTTATTTATCAATCAATCAATCTGTTAATAAATCAACATATATATCTATCTTTTTCTATCATCATATCTGTCTATTTGTATACATGTCTATCTATCTATCTATAAGTCTACCAGTCTATTAGACTATCTATCTATCTATCTATTTGTATATCTATCTATCTGTCTATCTATCTATCTATCCATCATTCTATTTGTCTATCTGTCTATCTATCTATCTATCTATCCATCATTCTATTTGTCTATCTGTCTATATATTTATCTGTAAATCTATTTATTTGTCTATCATTCTATCTATATATCTATATATATGTCTATCTATTTATCTATCTCTCTATCTTTCTACCTACCTACCGATCTATCTATTTATCTTTATATCTATCAATCAATCAATCAATCTATCTATCTATCTGTCTACCTATCTATCTATCTATCTATATATGAGTCTAACTATCTATCTATCTATGTATCTGTATGTCTACTTTTCTATCTGTCTATCTATTTATCTATCAATATGTCTATCTATCAATCTGCCTTTCATTCTCTCTATCTATCTATTTATTTGTTTATCAAGCAATTTATCTTTATAATTATCTATCTATTTATCTATCTATATATTTGTCAATATATCTATATATATATATATATATATCTATCTATCAATCAATCAATCTATCTATCTATCTATTTATATACCAATCTATTAATCTATATATATATATCTATAGTTTGTCTATCTCCTTATATATCTATCTATCTATATATCTATCTATCAATTAC
>JAREIK010000280.1:49269-153286 GCA_029783825.1 Sapria himalayana | reverse complement strand
GGACGATATCACAGCATACCTCATCTTGATAATCCTTTATTCGAATGTTAAGGATCACTTGCCGATTGACTTTCACATCACACTTATTGAGCCATTGAAGTTTATATGGCTTTGGATGGAGCGTCGTTTGAAGTCCCAGCTTTTTGACCAAATAGTCACTTGCCACATTTGTACAACTTCCATTATCAATAATGAGGCTCCATTTTTATCTGATGTAGCATCGACTATGCAATATGTTCTCCCTTTGCTCCTCAGGTTCCTCCTGTTTTGGCAATGTGCTAAGAGCCCCAATGCCACACAATTTAGTCCACTCCCGGTGGAATGAATGCTACCAGCATCATCATCACTATGTTCTTCATTTGGCTCTTCATCATCGGTAGACTCTATGTCTCCCGAATCTAAGATGATCATTACTCGCTTATTTGGATTTTGAGTGGAAATATGTCCCTTTCCTTGGCACCGGAAACAAGTGATATCTCGATGTTGGATCTCCTTCCCATCAATTTCCTTTAGGCTTAGGTGGTTCAGCCTTGGACAAGAGATTTTCCCTTGTCTTCTCGATCTCGATTGCCTTGATGGTTCGGTATGAACCGATTCATCCTTTTTTGGCCAAGTCTTTGTGGATAAGTTTGTGGAAGCTTACCCTCCCTTAAAGTTGTTTCTCCACTTGGCTAGCCCGGTGGATCAAATCCTCCAAGTCACCATAATTGTGTAGATCAACAATATCGGCAATATCACGATTTAACTCATTTAAGAAACGGGAACATTTGGCATTACCACTCTCCTCAACCTCGGCTCGAATCAATGCCATTTCCAACACCTTGGCATAATCCTCCACACTTTTGGATCCTTGAGTAAGTTGTTGTAATTTTCTCAAGGCATCTCATTGGTAGCTTCGAGGTACAAATTTCGCCCTCATAGCCACCTTCAATCGTTCCCATGATCTCAAAGGGCCTTCCCCTATTTTTCGTCGAGTAGAACACAATTGTTCCCACCAAATAAGAGCATATCCAAAAAATTCCAACACCGCCAATCAGTACCTTATGCTCATCGATATAGTTGTAGCAATCGAATATATTCTTGATCCTTTGTTCCCACTCAAAGTAGGCCTCCGGATCTGTGTCTCCTTTGAATGAAGGAATAGAGACCTTGATGTTCCTCATGGGGTCATGATTCATGGAATTTCTCCTTGGTTGTCATGGAATGTATGGTTCATATTCACCAACAATTGACTCCACCTCATCTTCACCAATAAGATTATTTTGGTTACCTCGCAAAGATTCTCTTTCTCGATCTTGTAGACCATAGTTGGTAACATGTGCTCCTTCAATCCGGGTAACTTGGTCGTTAAGACCCCGAATGCTCCCTTGCACGTCGGTTAATTGATGACTAAGTCGTTCAAATAGTTCTCGGTTGTTTACTCCGTCATCACGAGCATCACTAGTTCTTGACATTGTGAAATATTTTCCTCACCCACTCATGTTTTCACTCCTCTCTTTAATGATCTCACCACTCACTAATGTGGAAGTTCAAGTAATTCGGAAGTGTTCTCGAAATCAATTGCCAACAATCAATAAGAAATGATTTTTATAAGGAGACCAATGAAGGACATGAAATCACACGAAGCAATGTGGATTTCTTGACTCGATCAAGAAAGCTAAGACTCAATGAATAATCAAAATATAAAAAAAATAATAATAATCTCTTTTACAATAAATAATGGGCTTTTCTTTTCCTTTTTTTTTCTTCTTTTCTTTTGCACTTTTTTTTTCTTTTTTTTTTCCAGGAAAGTCCAACAACTAGGAAGTTGGAGATTTCTAAGCTCTGATACCAATTTGATACGAAATTGACAATAAACTAGATGGACTTAAAATCCAAGTGGAATGAAATGAAATAAAAGAAATAAATCTAAACCTTTAAGATGAATAATTTCTTATTGGTTAAAGATTCAAGAGAACGAAATGAAGGATAATGGTAAATCTTTGAGAAATACAAAGAATTCGATTAGGAACCTAATGGCAACGAACACCAATAGACCCTCTAATACTAAACTTACAAAGACTTCACAAGTAATGCAAATCAATCACTTACCTAATGATTGAGAGGCAACGAACCTTCCGAGAACTAAACCCGAAAAACCCGATTTTGGAGTGTTCCACACAAGAGAGTTATTCACTCACAAGCACAAAATAATATAGAGAAAACTCAAAGAGTGTTTGTATATTTCATCAAAGGGTGTAGTTACAAAATGAATTACAAGGGGTTTATATAGGGAACAAACTAGCTAAGAAATAGAAATTACAACTTCATATGTACTTAAATGAAAACTATAAATCTAAGAATATTTATTTCAGCCTAAGTAACATAAAGTCATCTCAATTATCTCCCAAGATTGGTCCAAGCCGACTATTATTCAAACAAGTGGAGAGAAAGTCGCAAAGGAGCCATTAAATATTTTTTTTTTGCCAGCGCAATATTTTTGAAAATAATGTATCTCCATAATCCAAGGCTCAAATTGAACACAGTTTCTTGCGTTGAACATATAACTTGATATAGTTTGTCCAGTTCAAATTTCAAAGCATTCCGACAAGTATTCAAATTTTGGTGAATTTTCAAAGTTAATTAGTAATTGCTGCCAGTACCATCTTTTGAAAAATATTCTATCTCATTCATCTGAGGTCCAAATGGGACACGGTTTCTTGCATTGGAAACCTGCCTTAATGTAGTTGTCCCAGTTAAAATATCATAATTTTTGGATTTGTATCCGATTTCTGGTGAAGTTTGCAATGCTAGATCAAGTTGATGATCCAAGTAGAGTATTTGTCTTTCTTTCAAATTCACCAACTTGATTTTCCTTGTTTAAGGCTTGAATAATAGTTTAGACTTGTTTTTGAAAGGCCTTAGTATGACTTCGAGTGATTGGACCGAGCGGTAGTATGATTTGGTCTTGAATTTTTGCATCAGAAAGCAACATCAATTTCATGAATAGATTATACTTTATGCACTGTCATTAGATACATTGATGAAGAAGATGTAATAAAATTTAATTATGTTTTTGTTTTAACTAAGTAAAACAAGGGTTGTGTAGATTGCAGTTATTCAAAATTATTATGCAAAAAACATCTTAATCATCCTTTGTTGCACATGAGCATGGTGGAGTGCTGCATTTTTCTATGTTCAAGTTTCTTATTTATTTGTTGATGGTTACTGCTAGTGACTATCAGTCTTTATTTCATATGTCAGTTCTTTTGTTACTTGTTAGCTCGGTCATGGTGGGGTAGAGTAACACCCTTATAGGCCTTGGGACCAAAAAAGAGTTCTAGTTGGGAGGAGGTAAGATGTGAACTTTGATGTGCCAAGCCTGACTCATGACTTGTCTTCCAAGTTTTCCTTAAAGACTTTTCTGAGATATTTTTTAAAATTTAAATAAACTTCACATTTATTTATGTTGATAGTGAAGTTTTGTGTCATCTTTGTGAAGTATAGATGGGATAATATTAATTTGTTGTAGTTTTTTATCATCTGAGGCTATGTGATTATATATATGTACAAATAATACTGCATTATATACGTAGATATAAACTATAGTACATATATACGTATATACTAAGTATATACATATGTATATACTGAGTATATACATACGTATATAATGAGTATATATGTACATATGTACCGAGTATATATGTATGTATATACTGAATATATATGTATGTATATACCGAGTATATAAGTACATATATAAGGAGTATATACATATGTATATACCGAGTATAGACGTACATATATACTAAGTATATATGTACATATAATACTATAGTAATATATACATATTCTAAAGTAATATATGTACTCAGTATATATATACATATATATTGAGTACATATATATTCAGAATTGATGTACATATAATACTGCATAATTATATTTACTTATATACTGAGTATATATGTACATATATACTCAGTTTAAATGTACATATAATATTGCAGTATATATGTACATATACTACAGTAATATATGTAACTAGTGAAATGCTAGTATATATGTATATATACACTACAGTATATATGTACATATATATTGTAGTGTTATATATTTATCTAAACATTATTTATTTATTTTAATTTGATTGACTGGTTTAAATTTCATATAGATATGGTGCTACAAAGTTCCTCATATGAAGCTTGTAGATGTAAATGAATTTTTCAATAGACATGTTGGGCCATCATTAGGATAGCCTTTTCACGGTACAAAGATGGTCACCGGAGGAGCTGGAGGAGAGAAAACAACATCAATTTAATGGATAGATTATACTTTAAGCACTGTTGGTAGATACATTGATAAATAAGATGTTATAAAATTGTATTTTGTTTTTGTTTTAACTATGTAATAAATTGTATCAGAATAATTTATTAACTAATTTTAATTTTTATTAATTATAAATTGTCTTTTATAGGTTTTGTTTTTATTCAATTTAATATAAAAACATAAAATTATTTAATTAAATTTTTTGAAAAAAAATAAAATAGAGAAAATAACTTTAGAAAGAAAATAGATAAGGATTTTTCCGTGCTAGTTTAGCTAGGGAATTTTCTTTGCTAATTTAGCTAGGAAATTTTATGAAGTTTAAAATTAAGGAGAAAATTAGCTAAGAAAATTATTAATTTAGCAAGGGAGTTTTCGTCGCTAATATTTAATAGTTAGGAACACTTTCCCTCGTTAATTTATAGCGATGAGTACTTTAGCTTAGGAAAGGTTCTATCATTAATCCATTGTTATATCCACTTTAGTGACAGAAACCCCCATTTAGCTATAGATTTTTTTAATGCCCTTTGGGATTTTTCTTTATTGTGAAATAAAAAAATAGATAGATAGACAAATAGAAATATAGATTGATTGATAAATAGAATGTGAGACAGATAGATAGATAGAAAAATACATAGATAGGCAGACAGATAGATAGACAGATACATAAAATGACAGATATATAGATAGATAGATCATTATATAGATATATAGACATGTAGACAGGTATACAGATAGACAAATAGACAAATATAAAGAAACCAAATTAGACAGATCAACAGATAGACAGATAGATAGATATACATTTAGATAGGTAGATACCTAGACAAGTAGATAGGTAGATAGGTATACAAGTTGACATATAGCCAGATAGATAGATAGATAGATACTCAGATAATTAAATAGAAAATTAAAAGATAGATAGATAGATAGACTTATATACATATAGACAAATAGAAAGATCGACATATAGACAAATATAAATGGAATGATAGATAGATAGACTGATAGAGTGATAGAAAGATAGATAGATAGACATATAGAGGGATAGATAGATATAAAGATTTATAGATAGATAGATAGATAAAGAAATAAACAAATAGATAGTAGATAGAGAGATAGATAGATAGACAGATAAAAAAATAGATAGTTAGAAAGATAGACTGATAGACAAATAGATAGGTAGGTATGATAGGCAGACATATAACCAGATAGATAGATAGATAGACAGAAATAATCATAGACAGATAGATAGATCGACAGATTTAAGAAAAATAAATAGATAATTAGATAGATATATCAACAGATAAATAGATAGATAGAAATACAGATAGAAAGATAGATAGAAATATAGATATATAATAGAAAGATAGATAGAAATATAGATATAGAGTATATAGATAGATAGATAGATATAAAGATAAAAGATAGAGAGAGAGACATATATACAGATATACAAATAGACAAATAGAAATATAGATAGATAGATAGACATATAAACAGATATATATATATATATATTGATAGCCAGATAGATAGATAGGTAGACAAATAGATAGATCGATTAGATTGATAGATATATAGAAAGACTAATAGGTAGATAAGTACATTACACATAAATAGAGAGAAAGAAAGAAAGATAGATATATAGATAGATAGATAGATACATAGATAAGTATAAATATTGATTGATTGCAGATAGACAAATAGATAAACTAACAGAGAAATAGACAGATCCTTGGATAAATTGATAGATAGACATATAAGATAATATATAGATATACAGGTAGATAGATAAATAGATATATATATATATAGAAAGATAGATATACAACCACATAGATAGATAAAAAGATAGAAATATATATATATAGCCAAATAGAAAGATAGGTAGATATATAGATATGCATATTGGCATATTAGGAGATAGGTAGATAGATTGATATATAGATTGAAAGAAAGATAGATAAATAGATAGAAAAATTTATAGATATATAGATTGACAAAAAGATAGATAGATAGATAGATAAAAATATTGAAAGAAAAATAGATAGAATGATAGACAGATAGACAAATAGATAATTATATAGATAGACATATAAATAGATTGATAGATAGACAGATAAAAAAATAGATAGATAGATAGATACATAAGTTGATAAATATAAAGATAGAATGATAGAATGAAAGAATGATAGATAGTTTGATAGATAGATAAATAAACATATAGATAGATAAACATATAGAATGATAGAGAGAAACATAAATATATAGAATGATAGATAGATAGACAAATAGATAGTTAGAAAGATAGACATAAAGATAGATAGACATATAGATAGGTAGATAAATAGATAGACATAAAGATAGAAAAATATACTGATAGTATGATAGCTAGATAAATAGATAGACATATAGATAGATATACATGTAGACATATACATAAATAGACAAATAGATAAACATATAGACAGGTAAAAAGATAGACATATAGATAGATAGATGACTGATATAATGATAGACAGATAGAAAGATAGATCTATAGGTAGATACATAGATAGATAGATAGACTGATATAAAGATAGACAGATAGAAAGATATATCTATATGTAGATACATAGATAGATAGACAGAAAGACATAGATATACAAATAGATAGATAGATTGATATATAGATATATAGAAAGAAAGATAGATAAATAGGTCGATAGATAGTATAATAAACAGAAAGATAGTTCGACAGAAAGATAGACAGACAGATAGATTGAATGATAGATAGACATATAGATAGATATGCAGATAGGCAGATAGGTTGAGAGGTAGATAGAGAGATAAGCATATAGAGAGATAGGCAGATTAATAGATAGACAAATAGACAAATAGATAGATAGACAAATAGATAGATAGATAGATAGATAGATAGACAAATAGAATGATAGACAAATAGACAAATAAACTGATAGACAAATAGGAAATAGAAAATAGACATAAAGATAGATAAAGAAAAAGACATATAAATAGATAGATAGACAAACTGACAAACAGATAGATAGATAGGTAGGTAGGTACGTAGGTAAGTAGATAGATAGACACATAGAATGATAGAATGTTAGATAGATCGATATATAAACATATCGATCGATATATATATATATATAAAGATAGATAGATAGATAGTTAGTTAGTTATAAAGATAGACAGATAAAAAGATAGACAGATAAAATATAGAAAGATAAATAGATAAATAAATAAATATATAGATAGATAAATAGATATATAGATATATAGATAGATATATAGATATATAGATAGATAGTTAGAAAGATAGATAGATAGATAGATAGATAGACAGATATATAGATAAATAGATAGATAGTAAAAAAAGATAATTGATAGATACAAAAATATATAGATAGATATATTAATATATAGATAGATAGATATTTAGAGAGATTTACAGAAAGATAGATTGACAGATAGATAGATAGATAGACAAATAGTTAGATAGATAGATATATAGATAAATAGATTGATAGATAGATAAACAGATAGATAAAAAGAGATATTGATAGATAGATATATAGATATATAGATAGAAAGATATATAGATAGACATATATATAGATAGATAGATAGATTGGTTGATTGATAGGTACATACATACATAAATAGATAAATAGATAGATAGATAAATATATAGATAGATTTATACATAGATAAAAAGAAAGAAAGATAGATTTAGAGATAGATAGGTATATAGATAGATAGATAGATAGACATATATATAGATAGATAGATTGGTAGAAAAATAAATAGAAAGGTAGGTAGATAGGTAGATAGGTAGATAGGTAGATAGAGTGATAGATAGATAGATAGATACAAATATATACTTAATGACTTATATACTTATAGAGATATAGATAGATAGATAGATAGATATATAGATAGATAGATAAATGCATAGATAGATATACAGATATATAGATAGACATATAGATAGATAAACAAATAGACTGATAGACAGATAGGCAATTAGACAAATAGATAGATAGTCAAATAAACAATACACAGATAGACAAATAGATATATGATACATAAATAGATAGATAGATAGATAGACACATAGACAGACAGATACATAAACATATATATAGTTAGATATTTATAAGTCTAGCTAAATTAGTAAGAAAAAATCTTTACCTATTTTCATTCCAAAACTATTTTTATTATTTTATTTTTATCAAAAAATTTAATTAAATAATCTTGTTTTTATATTTAAATTTAATAAAACCATAAACTATAAATGATAATTTATAATTAACAAAAATCAAAATCAATTAATAAATAATTCTGATATAATATTTACATAATTAAAACAAAAACATAAAAAATTTTATTACATCTAATTCATCAATGTATCTAATGACAGTGCATAAAGTATAATTTATCTGTGAAATTTATATTGCTTTCTCTCTCCCATCTTTTATGGTCACCATCTTTCTATTGCGACAAAGGTGTCCTAGGTACGGCGCATCATGTTTAGTGAAAAGTCCCTTCACTTTTACAAGCATCTTATGTGGAACATTATGGTACTATATCTGTACAAAATTTAAAACAGTCAATCAAATCAAAATAAATAAATTACAAAAGTTATGTTTAGATAAATATATAATACTATAGTATATATGTACATATATTCTTTAGTGTATATATACATATAAACTATCATTTCTCTAGTTACATATATTATTGTAGTATATCTACTTATATACTGTAGTATTATATGTACAAATAAACTCAGTATATTTGTACATATAATACTGCAGAATTATATGTACTTATATACATAGTATATATGTACATATAGTATAGTATATATGTAGATATATTGCGTATATAAGTACATATATACTATAGTATTATATGTGCATATATACTCAGTATACACGTACATATCTACTCAATATATACGTACTTATATGCTCGGTATATACATACATATATACTCAGTATATACATACATATTTATTGTAATATATATGTACGTATATGCTTTATTATTATAAGTACATATATATAATCACATAGCCTTAGATGAGACAAAATTGTAACAAATTAGTATTATCCCATTTATACTACACAAAGATGGTATAAAACTTCACTATCAACACAAATAATAAATGAGAAGATTTTTTAAATTTAGGAAAATATCTCTAAAAAGTCTTCAAGGAAAACCTGGAAGACAAGCCACGAGTTAGGCTTGGCACATCAAAGTTCGCATCTTGCTTCTCCACAACTAAAACTCTCTCTTAGTCCCAAGGCTCATATGGGTGATGCTCTGCTTCCCCATGACTGAGCTGGCAAGCTAACAAAATAACTGGTAGATGAAATAGAGACAGATCATCAGCAATAATAACCATCAATAAATCAATAAGAAATTTGAACATAGAAAAATGAAGCACTCCACCATGCTCATGTGCAACACAGGATGATGAAAATATTCTTTGAATAATAATTTTGAATAATTGCAATCTACGCAACCCTTGTTTTACATAGTTAATACAAAAACATAACAAAATATTAATACATCTTTTCCATCAATGTATCTAATGATAGTGCATAAAGTATAATCTATCCGTGAAATTAACATTGCTTTCTCTGCCCCGACTCCTCTCATCACCATCTTTCTGTTGCGACAAAGCAATCCTAGTCATGGGGCATCATGTCTAGTGAAAAATCTCTTCACTTCTACAAGCTTCGTTTGGAGAACATTGTGGTCCCATATTTGTATAAAAATTAAACCAATCTATCACCTCAAAATTAATAATTAAAAAAAGTTATGTTTTGATAAATATATAATACTATTTTATATATTTACATATATACTATAGTGTATATGCACATATATACTAGCATTTCACTAGTTACATATATTACTATAGTATATGTACATATATACTCCTGTGTAATATGTACATATAAACTGAGGACATATATTTGCAGTATATATGTACATATAATACTGTAATATTATATGTAAATATAATACTGTAATATTATATGTACATATACTACAATATATATGTAGATATTCTAACTATATTTGTACATATATATTGTAGTATATATGTCGATATATTGAGTATATATATATATATTTATACTATAGTATATATGTAGATATACTAAGTAAATTTGTATATATATACTGCAATATACACTACAAAAAAAATCCCAAATAGCTAAAGAAAATTCCATAGCTAAATGGGGGGTTTCCATCGCTAAATGACGAAAGCTTTCCCATCTAAAATGCTCATTGCTAAAAATTAATTAGGGAACGACTCCCTAACTAAAAATTATTAGTAACGAAAAATTCTCTAGCTAAAATAATGATTTCTCTAGTTAAATTAACAAGTTAAAATCCCTAACTAAATTAGAAATGGAAAAATTCCTAGTTAATTAGCAAGGGGAAAATCCCTAGCTATTTTCATTATAAAACTATTTTCAGAATTTTATTTTTTTTTCAAAAAATTTAATTAAATAATTTAATATTTTTAGATTAAATTGAATAAAAACAGAAACTATAAACAATTTATATTTATCAAAAAAATAAATTGATTTAATAAATTAATCTGATAAACTATTTTACATAATTAAAGCAAAAACATAACAAAATTTTATTACATCTTATTCATCAATATATTCGCAGTAGTGCAAACAGTATATTCTATTCGTGCATTGACGTTGTTTTACCTCCCTCAGCTCCTCTAATCACCATCTTTCTGCTGTGGCAAAGTTGTCCGAATCGCAGTTCTTTATGTTTAGTAAAAAATCCATTCACTTATACAATCTTCGCATGGGGAACAATGCAGTACCATATCTGTATAAAATTTAATCCAATCAATAAAATCAAATTAAATAAATAAAAAAGTTATATTTTGATAAATATATAAAATTGTAGTATATGTACATATATACTATAGTATATATGTACATATATACTAGCATTTCACTAGTTACATATATCACTATAGTATATGTACATATAAACTACAGTATTATATGTACATATACTAAGTATATAAGTAAGTATATACCGGGTTTATACGTCTGTATATAATGAGTATATACGTAGGTATATACCAAGTTTATACGTACTTATATACCGAGTTTATGCATATGTATATACCAAGTATATACTTACATATATACCGAGTATATGCGTATGTATATATCGAGTATATGCGTAAGTATATACCGAGTATATGTGCACGTCTTTATCAAGTATATGCATATGTCTATACCAAGTATATACGTACATCTATACTGAGTATATGCATACACCTATATCGAGTTTATACGTATGTTTATACTGAGTATATATGTATGTCTATACCGAATATATATGTACGTCTATACTGAGTATATACAAATGTCTATATCGAGTATATACGTACATCTATACGAGGCGGCGAGCTACTTCTCACAAAATTGGACCCGATATTCCTCTAAGATTTGTGGCCTATAAAAATTAGGTAATGTTAGATTTTTATTTCCAATTGAATACAGTTTTGTGAAATCTAATATAATTACACGATGCTACACGAGCTTCATCATCATCATCATCATCACCCTAAGACCTTTTAGAATTAGAACCAATCATTACAAAACCTACAACAAGAAAACTTATTTTCTCATACATATGCTTTGTACCAAGTGATAATTGCATATCTACACATATACTAAGAGATTTAAGACTAACCTCTGTCTGCCTGCATGGGTTGGACTAGAATCATCTTCATGCCACAACTTTGGTGAAGTTCTAATATCCATTGCTTTTATGACATGTATCGGTAAGTAATGCACTATGATGACCAGATCAACCCGAACAATTATATATTCAAATGTATGTGTGCGTGAGTGTGTGTAAATTGGTGTGTATTTATGACAATATATACATGTCTATGAATAAATATATGCCCCCACTTATGTATATACTCGGTATATAAGTACATATATACTCTGTATATACATACGTATATGCTCATAATATACGTACTTATTTACTCGATATATACGTACGTATATGCTCAGTATATACGTACTTATATACTCGTTATATACGTACATATATGCTCAGTATATATGTAAATATATACTCAGTATATACATACATATATACCCAGTATATATGTACGTATATACTCAGTATGCATGTATGTATGTATATACCAAGTATAATGTACGTATATACTATAGTATATATATAAGTATATATTGAGTATATACATACATATATACTTAGTATATACAGTAATATAAACTTGGTTTATATGTACATATATACTCAGTATATATTCACATATATACTCTATATATACATACATATATACTATAGTATATATGTACGTATATACTATAGCATTATATGTACGTATATATAATTATATAGCCTCAAATGACACACACACGTAGTTTCATGCAAATACACATACCATCAAAGACAACATAAGTATATAATCTAAGGCTTAAAAAACACACATATAAGTCTCTCAGGCATGGTCAACATCATCTTGTTCTTTGTCCTCTGGTACTCCACACAGATAGAGAACATTGTTACACCTTCGAATCTAGCATAACATAGAACATTACAAACCAATAAAGAATTCAACACTATGTCACTGATAACTAGATAGACTAGTGCATACAATGCCAACTGCCATTTGCTAGAAATTTCACATAACAAGATAATCATGAGCTTATTTTAAAATTACTGAATCAAGATTACTCCAAGATTTCCAGTCAACTGCCCATCAAAAAATTCTTGTGTGTTTCCCAACTTCACGCATCAATCCATGGTTAATTATAAGAAAGTTAGAAAGTACCAAACAAAAGGAAAATAGAAGTTGTAATGACAACAAGCTACACGGTAATGAATTTTTCCACACATGTATGTTCATTTAGGAATCATATTGGCTATTAACATTTCAACAGTTTAATTCCACCGATGATTGATAAAAAGCAAGAATAGTTCTGAACTGTGACAACAAAGATGTGCACAAAATCAGAGTGTCAAGACCAAACCTGCATTTGTGTGGGACCAGAATTTTTGTATTCATCACATAGCTTCAGAAGCTACAATGCTGTTCCCAGCACTAGTAGGACCATCCAAACCTTTTACATTCCTATATTAGGCTAAAACTCTGCCCAAAATATTCGAGGACACACAAACATATCATAGATATATAAAAATAGTAATTATAGACATGAACAGACACAAATCTAAGTTGATAGTCATAAATTTCAAAAAATATATAAAAGATGTCAAGCAATGAAGTTTAGAGAGAAAGAGTGTAAAAATAAAATATTTCAGAAATAATTAAGATAATAGAAGCTCAGCCTCTTTTTGATACAACTTAAATCTGTAAATATGGGACCCATACATCGGAAGGACCTTGGCAATGTCTGAATGCTTTGAATCATATTTTTTCGTGCATCTCACATCAGATGTCTTGCAAAGATTAATTATTAGGTTAATAAGCAAAGCAAAGAACAAAACTAGAATATAAAAAATTGAAACCTCCAAAATAATCTCATCATGTTTTGCTACACATAGACAAAAATCAAAAATAGTTAAGAAATAATAATGATACGAAATCATACTCATAATTAGTTGGTAATTTTGTTATAGCCTCTATTGTGAGGTTTCATAGCTGGATCTTGAACTACTATCTATCACGTCAATTTCACTAACTATGACTCCATATACAACATCTACTATTGCATTACATTCTTAATTTCATTCATCTCATAATTCATATTTTTAATTTCTTGCATGTCTTCCTTCAAATAATTAATCTGTTCATCCTTCACTTATTTCATTTCCTACATTTCTTCCTTCAAATTAGTAATCTGCTCATCCTTCTTTTCTTTTATTTCATTCATTTTTTCCATCAAATAAGATATTTGCTCATCCTTCTCTTTCAATTTTGTCTCCATAACTTTAAAACATTCATTTGTTTCCATTACATATTGTTCGACAGCCTCATCCACCATTGCTATGATAGATGAACTAGAAGCATGACTACTACAATAAAATGCTACTTCTTTCGATCCAATTCTGTACACTCACTGCTTCTTATGACCTCTTAAGGTCTTCAAATAGATAAGATCTGAGTCAATTGGTTGAAGATGCATAGAACCTCAATTTGTTAAGAAGTAGCTATCACACATTCTTCCATGAGTTCCTGAGATAAAATAGAGAAAAATAATATTCTAAATATACATAAAATAAATTAAATATTTTTCATTCTAAACAACATTAAAAATGTATTGTAGTATTATGAAATTCTATTAATATACTAGATTCTTATAGCAATCATCTGAGACTTGTTGTCAACAAACTGACCATCCACTTTCTTCACATGCATCTTCTTGAATATCTCATAAAAATTAGGATCCCGACTCAATTTTTAGCTTAGAATATGTGTTTATTAAGTCATAAAATAACAAATGATAAACAATTTTAACAAAATTAATAAAATCATGCATAGATTTGATTTATTTGGACTATTAGGACAAAAACTAAATATATAAATGTTTATGATTTTAAATAGGTACCAAATCTCGAGCATGCTCAATGCTCGACTTTGGTCCTCCTGTGTGGTGAAACATTCCTGTATCTAGTCCAGCTACCTCATTTCATTGATTTTTGCTATCAATCTATAATTTTGTCTTCACATGTGGCTCCTCCCAATACCTAAGCTATGCTGGCCAGTCATTCTCGGACATAAAATCAAGCATTTCTTTTATATTCTTCAATTTATGGACAAAATCAGAATATCATTCACCAGCTTAGCTCTCCCACAATGACTTTTTCCATCAAATTTGTGTGCCCATGTGCATTGATTCTATATATAGAAAAATCACAAAAGAATTTATATTAATAGCAAGGACATAATTATTTACTGCTTGAATAATAATCAACATAATAGTTAACTAATTAGATAATTAATTTTCTATGTTTTTGTTTCATTATTTTTATTTGAAAGTCATTAAAATAAGGCTCTTTTGTTGATTCAGAAACTTTCTTCTATGAGAATGCTTTAGAATCAACCATTTTCTTGAAAGACTTTATAATTATAAGAACACTTGTGAGATGGAATAAAACTATACAAATAAATAAATAAAAATGAAAAAAAGCAAATAATAACTAAATATTAAAAAACCACTAACATGAACATTATAATTTTTTTATTCAAGTGATATTTGCATATTTTTTATTCCACTCATCTTCAATCTCAATTACTAACTTAGTACAGAATCCAAAGGAAGACAAACCATTTGATAATGTCGATGGTTTTGTAAATGGGGGAAATATCATTGTAAAATGTGGTGTAAAAGATGGTCTGGATAAAAAGTGCATGTAGGAATGACAATTGGTGGTGGGCTTATATCTGATAAATGTGATAGTAAAGGTGTCAATGATGGTGATGGTGATGAAAATAGAGATAGTGATTGTGATGTTCAAGTCTAAATATGGTAGGTATGAGATGGTATTAAATTTGCAACATGGTATAAAAAACTAGATAAATTTGGTCCATTACTCCATCCACTTCCACCTCCACCACGGCCATGACCTTTATGATGAACAACCATGCATTTTGGGGTAAAACACACCAATATATTTCAACAAAATATAGAAAGTCTTTAATAGTTTAATATTATAATACAATTATAATAGTTTAATTATTTGCATCACTATCATCCTCCTATGGATCTTCTGACATTTCGTCTATTCCGATGAAAGTTCCAACTCATCTTCAGATAGAAATTGATCATCTTAAATTTCTATTAGGCCACCATTTGAGTCACATAAATATTCTAGATCTTCATCTACATGCACAGGCTCAATATTATTTATGTCATCCTTTTTGAATTTTAGTGCAATAGCTAAGTATGCACTTCTTTCTTGAGATATTAGCACTTCAAAATTTGATTGAGCTTTTATTTTGCAAATCACTCACCAATCACTCCTATCACGAGATAAACTTGGATATGCATAATAATATATTGAGTGGCTTTAACTACCATAATAAATAGCTCATATTGATTATATCTATGTTTATGGTTAACATCCACTAGCTTATAATCTTAATTAATCTTTGTACCAACATTTCATGTGGGATCAAACTATTCACACTTTAATAATACAATTCTATTATTTTTGAGTCCAGGATACTCCAACTCAATAACTTATGTTAGTTGACCATAATAATCATTCTCATCTACGTTATAACCCGAGCCTTTAAAGCATACACCACTTTTCATTGTTATTTTAGAAGAACCATTCCTAATTGTGTGAAATTTATATCCATTGACAAAATACCTAGGATTGGTTGTCACATATCTATATGGGACTTTACTTAGATTCTAAATAAAAATATTTGAATATCTATTTGAAGGATCATTTTCTTGCAACCATTTTGTGTATACATACTCAAAATATGGTGAAACTCCTCACAATTAAGTAAAACATAGCTCTGGGTTGCGTTGTACTCTTCATCTATCATACATCTATGCTTTGTTCTTCCAAATGCTCTTCCAAGGTGCTCGAAGATAGATAGTTTGTCCTCGGAATCATCTTCTGCCATCACATAACCTTCATCATTGCGAGGCATATTTCTATTCTTTGTATCGACATGATCCTCAAAATAATAAGAACAAAAAGATGATGCTTCTTCTACTAAATTTGCATTGCAAATTAAACCTTTAACTTTTGTCTTCTTTCTAACATTCAATTTCAACTTATAATGATACCTACAACCATAATGTTAGGTTTCAATTATATTAAATTATAATATTACTTTATATATGAAATAATAAAACCCAACTAATTATATGTATTTACCTTTCAATTGGGTACATCCACCTATATTGCACTGGCCCGACTATCTTTGCTTCATATGCCAAATGGACCGGCAAATACTCTATTGAATCAAAAGAGCTCGGTGGAAATATCCATTCAAGCTTACAAAGAATAAGTGGTATGTCATACTCCAGTCTCACCATGTCATCTATTTTGATAGTAGTTGTAGTTAGCTGTTTAAAAAAAATTATGTTCTGTAAGGATCTTTCAAACACTTAGGGAAAGTAATTCATGGATACAATTGGTATTAATCTCTACATAAATACATGGTAGTCATGACTTTTCATTCCAAATAACATAAGATCCTTCATATCCATGCATCTACACATATTTGCCACATATCCATCAGAAAAATTCAAATATTTAACTCATTCACACAATATCTGTCTTGCCTTCTAATCAAGTGTCTAACATGCTTTAGAAAATTTTCTTGTTGCCTCGTTCAATTTCAATTCAGGATGCTAATGGTAATCATTCAACTCTTGTCTTGATTTTAAATTGCCTTTTGTTTTTCCATCTACATTAAGGACAGTGTTGAAAATAATTTCAAACAAATTTTTTTCAATATGCATTACATCCAAATTATGATAAATTAAGTTGGACTTCCAATAGGGCAAGTCCCAAAAAATACTATGCTTCCTCTAGCCAAATATTTTGCATATTGGTCTATCATAATATCATCTCCTGAATGAGTTGTTTGTGCAACTGTCATTACAGTTTTAATTTTTTGAAATATAGTTCTATTTCTTTGGAATGAATGATTCGTAGGTAGAAAATTATGATGGTTGTCAAACCATGACTATTTACTACTAAATTTGAGGGTAAATGCATCAAACTTTTTCATGCAATATGAGCATGTGAATCATTCTATTGTATTCCAGCAATACAACATTGAATATGTAGAAATATCACTTACCGTCAACATAAGGGCTGCCTACATAAATAAATTTTTCTTTTCTGAAAAATCATATGTATTCATGCCAACATCCCACGATTGATTTAACTCTGTTATAAGAGACTGTAAGAAAACATCTAGCATTTCTTTCGATTTTTTTGGCCCTGGAACCAAAATTAACAAAAATATATATTGCTCCATGCACAACCACAGAGACAAATTATAAGGTGTCACTATAACTGGCCATATTGAATAGTATTGTCCAGATTGCCCAAATTGCTGAAATCCATCAATGCTGAAACCAAATCTCACATTTCAACTTTCAGCGACAAAATCTTGATGTAAATGATTGATATACATCCGAGAAAGTGAATCTGATGGATGACACGTTACCCCTTCTTCAAACTCATGCTCAGAATGCCACTTCATATCATTTGCTATAGCATTTGATGCATATAGTCTCTGCAATTGAAGAATTAAATGAAAATAATACGTTTCTTAAATGTAAATTTCAATTTTTGTCGCATATATGCAACACGAGGTGCCTTCTTAAACCGAGGATGATCACAAAACTTATAGCTAATTAAATCACTATCCCACCCCAATATAACATACATCCATTGAAACAACAATCAATTTTTTCTACTGGTAGACTTATTCCTCATAGTAACTTCTTAGTATTGTAAAAGTTGTTAGTGACAAATTATTATCTGGAATAATCTCTTTCAACAGTTCTATCACCTGATCAAATAATTTTTCAAACATATGATTTTCCGACATAATGCTCATAAGATGAGTCACAAGTAACAATTGGGAATGTGTTTTACAACCAGACCACAACTCATTATCTGTAGCTTTAAATATTTCATAAAATTTCTGATCTTCATGATTAGGTGGTTCATCCATGTAATCCATATTGAAGGCAGCACCAGCACCTTCCATGACCATTCTATGGTATGTATTTGATGCTTCTTCACCACAAGCAAATGATTCAGCACCCTCATTTCGATCAATGTTTAGAGCCATTGTACTTTCTACATGATAAATCAAAACAAACTAATTTTGTACAAAGCCATATTTAGCCATATGGTATCTTATAGTGTTTAGATAATGAAAAGTGATATTCTGACAATTTTTATGATAACATGGACACTTAATTTTTTCTCTATCCATCCATCTCGTTTGACTACATGCAAATTGATGAAAGTTTCAAGCCCACTCAAAAAATCTTTATTAAAAATTCCATTCATAAACCTTTTATACATCCACTGACAATCTAAACTCATTTTGTCTTGTTTTATTTACAAATAATAATGCTCAATCATTATTTTGAATTAAACATTCAATTACTTTAAAATATACTAATAATTAAATAAAATTACTTATAGATGAATATTTAAAATTTAAATATCATGAATATCGAGGTAATGCATTGCAAGAATCTACATGAATAGATAAAGTAATTTTTAGGATGGTAAAGATTAATAGATATCATGCTATTTCTAGATAAATAGGGCAAAATATTATAATGGACAAGAAAGGAAAGTAAAAAAGAAAGAAATTTAAAGGTTGAAGGGGGAGAGGGAGAGAGAGAGAGAGAGAAAGAGAGTGAGTGAAAGAGAAAGGGGGAGAATGAGAGAAAATAGGGGGAGAGTGAGAGAGAGGGAGAGAAATGGAGAGAGGGAGAGAGAAAGAAATAGAGGGAGGGAGAGAGAGAGAGGGAGGGAGAGAGAGAGAGAGGGCAAGCAAGAAAGAAGGAGAGTGAGAAAGAAAATAGCAAGAGAGAGAGTGTGTGTGTGTGACAACGAAATAAAAAAGAGAAAGAGAGTGACAAATAAAGAATGAGATAGGGAGAGAGAAACACACAAAGAATGCAATGTTAGAATGAGGAATTACATAAAAGAATAAAACATTTTCTTCTATACAAAGCTATCAAATATTACATCTTTTGTTAAATATAAGTTCATATATGAGCATGAGGCCCAAGGGGTGAGATTAGGTAAGAGTACGACCCTCATTTCAATAGCATGCTATATATTACCAACGGACACTCTCATTCTATGTACTTACATATTAATGATATTATATCTTTTGGCATTTAATTTCAAGTTAGTGCAACAAATTAGTATTATCCCAATTATAATTCTATTTTATTATACATATAGTATATATAGTTATAAATAGTTATATATAGTTAAACATATAGTTATATATAGACACACACACACACACACACACACACACACACACACATATATATATATATATATATATATATATATATATATATATATATTCATACAAGTAGTTATATGTAGTTATACATAAATGTATACAAGTTATAAACAAATATATAGATTTACATATATGATACATATATGTATACATAGTTAAAATATAGTTATATATATTTATATAAAGTTTTATATAGTTATACAAATATTTATAAATAGTTATACACATATAGTTAAACATAATGTTGTTTATTGTTATACATGTAATTATAAATATAGTTACATGTGGTTATACATGTAGTCAAACATAGTAAAACTTATATTTATACATGTAGGTATATATATTTTTGTATATAATTATATATATTTATAGATATAGTTATGTATATGTATAGATATAGTAAAATACATTGTTATATAATAATATATAAAAATGTATTTTAAATATATGTTGAAAATTATATATTTAAATATAGTTATGTATAAGTTTTTATAGTTATACATATAGTAAGAAATAATTATTTATAGTTAAATATTATTATACATATAGTAAATGTAGTTATAAATAGTTATATATAGTCAAACATATAGTTATAAACCAATATATTGATTTAGATATATGTATACATATATGTATACATAGTTACAAATATAGTTATATTTAATTATAAAGTTTTATATAGTTATACAAATATATATATATATATAGTTATACACATAAGTTAAACATAATGTTGAATGTTGTTATACATGTAATTATAAATATAGTTACATGTGGTTATACATATAGTTACACATATAGTTAAACTTATATTTATACATGTAAGAATATATATTTTTTCATATAATTATATATATTTATACATATAGTAATGTATAGGTATAGATATATTAAAATAGATTTGTATATATTAATATATAAAAATGTATATTAAATATATGTTGCAAATTATTTATTTAAATATCATTAAGTATAAAGGTTTTATAGTTATGCATATAGTAAGATATAATTATTTATAGTTATATATTATTATACATATAGTATATTTAGTTATAAAAAGTTATATACAGTTAAACATATAATTATGTGTGTGTGTGTGTGTTCATACAAGTAGTTATAAGTATTTATACATAAAAGTATGCAAAGTTATAAACAAATATATAGATTTACATATATGTATACATAGTTACAATTATAGTTATTTATAAGTTATTAGTGTTTTATATAGTTATACAAATATTTATATATAGTTATACACATATAGCTAAACATAATGTTGTAGGTTGTTATACATATAATTATAAATATAGTTACATGTGGTTATACATATAGTTACACATATAGTTAAACTTATATTTATACATGTGGGTATATATATATTTTCATATAATTATATATATTTATACATATAGTAATGTATAGGTATAGATATATTAAAATGCATTTGTATATATTAATATATAAAAATGTATATTAAATATATGTTGCAAATTATTTATTTAAATATCATTACATATAAAGGTTTTATAGTTATGCATATAGTAAGATATAATTATTTATAGTTATATATTATTATTCATTTAGTATATTTAGTTATAAAAAAGTTATATATAGTTAAACATATAATTATGTGTGTGTGTGTGTGTATTCTTACAAGTAGTTATAAGTATTTATACATAAAAGAATACAAAGTTATAAACAAATATATAGATTTACATATATGTATACGTAGTTACAATTATAGTTATTTTTAATTATATAGTGTTTATATAGTTATAGAAATATTTATATATAGTTATACACATATAGCTAAACATAATGTTGTAGGTTGTTATACATATAATTATAAATATAGTTACATGTGGTTATATATATATAGTTACACATATAGTTAAACTTATATTTATACACCTCGGTAAATATATTTTTTCATATAATTTTATATATTTATACATATAGTTATGTTTTGGTGTATATATATAGTAAAATACTTTTGTATATATTAATATATAAAAATGTATATTAAATATATATTCTTAATTATATATTTAAATATAGTTACTTATATAGTTTTTATAGTTATACATATAGTAAGATAGAATTATTTATAGTTATATATTATTATACAAATAGTATATTTTGTTAGAAATATAGTTATATTTAAATTATACATATAGCTATAAATTATATTATAGTTAAAAATAGGTATATATAGTTATAAATATAGTTATAAAATTACTTTGCATAATTACAAATATAATTAAATATAGTTATAAAGAGATTTATATAGTTATACAAATATTTATAAATAATTATACATTTATAGTTAAACATATAGTTATATATAAATGTTGTATGTTTTAATTATAATTATTGTTACATGTGTGATTGCACACAAAGTTATCCATATAGTTATAAATGTAGTTATACATGTTGTAGATGTAGTTATATATAGTTTTTCATGTAATTATATATATTTAGACATATGGCAAGATATAGGTATTGATGTAGATAAATACATTTATATATAGTAATATTTTGATATACATATTGTTAAATGCATTTATATATAGTTTTTTGATATATTCGTGTCAAGAGAGAGAGGCAAATGGTGCTAGTTAGATACTTAGAGTTGTCTCTGGACAACACGACAATTTTAGAAGTATTATAATTCTGTAAATGTTTTATTTTTTAATTATCAAAAAATGTATTAAAAAATAAATATATATAAAACATAAATACTCATCTTTTTTTTTACATAGTAACTTATTTTCAACAAGTTATTATGCGTGTAGCACAACACACATTTAAAACAAACACCTTGCAATTTTAATTATCAAATTAATTAATTAATAAATATATAAATAATTTCAAAAAATAGATGTAGAGCTTACCAACTAGAAAAAAAAAATCTTGGCTACAAAATTTATAAACTTATTATTGCAAGGTACACATGAAAAGATTATTGGTCTTTAAGCCACTCTCCTTAGAATTATAACTACTCTTTATGTTAAAAAATATATAGATATATATATTTTATGGTTATAAATTTTTAAGAATACATATTAATTTTTATAAAGATAATATGAAATAATTTTAAATGCATAAAATTTTATATTTTTTGATATCATATATAATTTTTAAAATTCTAAAAAATACTTAAAGTGAGAAGATAATCATAAAATGTTATCTTTATTATTTTAATAAAGAGTGAATATTAAAAGCTAATAGTGAAAATATTACTCAATTATTTAATTCTTATAAATTTTAGTAAGGGCAAATATCTATGTATTTATTTTTAAATATCAATTTATTTTCTTTTAAAATTTAATAAAATAATTTATATTTTTATTATAATTAAAGATTTTCAAAATTTGTAGTAATTATTTTTTTAAAATTTTTCTATAATCATAAAATTTCTTTTATACTTATAATAATATTAATATTTACTAGTTTATTCGTTAATTTAGATATTTTTGTAAATATATTCTATTTAATCATACAATGAATTATTTTACCTTTATATTAGTAAAAATTTTAATGTATGTTCATCTATTTTTTAAAATAACTTAAAAATTATTATAATTATTGAATTAATTATTTTATGTTACTTTAATACAAAATTTTAAGTTTCTTAATTAAAAATTTTAGAAAAATTTTTTGTATAATTTTTCTAAAATTTTATAATCATAAAAATAGTTATTTTATTCCTTATTAACATAAAGTATCTTTTGTATTTTTATAATTTTATAAATTATTTATTTATAATATCCTATTTTTATAAATTTATGATAAGAATGTGTCTTTCAAGAATCGCTCATCTATAGACCACGACATATATGTAATCAACAAAATTAAATAAAATATTAAAATAAGTAATAAATTTAAAAATATATAAATCATTAAAGATTAGAGATCGAAATTATTCACAGTGCAAGTAGCTAAGGAAAAATTATTAGCTAAATGTATATATTTTGTGAAAAATAAAATTAAAGAAATAATCGCTTGCAATAAAATATAAAATAGTAAAAGAAATCAGATAATTATTTAGCAAAGGATTTTGTCTCGATATAATTAGCCAGAGAAAATCCGTCGATAAATCCGTCACTAAATACTCGATTTTCACGGTAAAGAAATCTACGAAAATATTAGCGACTGAATTTATCCCGATATAATTAGATAGGGAAAATCTATCACTAAATCTATCACTACATTACCTATTTTCATTACGTAGAAATCAATGAAAATATTAGTGATGGAATTTATCTCGATATAATTAGCTATGAAAATTCTATCGCTAAATTTCCTAGTTTTCTTTGTATGGAAATCTATAAAAATATTAGTGACGGAAAATTTTCAATCAGACATTTTCATCGCTAATCTGTTACTAATCCATCACTATTCCATCGCTAGTATTTATTTCAATATAAAATCAATAATCCCCTGCTATTCCCTAGCTAATTCCTCGCTATTTAGATAGGAATTGATCCATGACTAAATTTCCCTAGCTAAATTGATATTTTCTTGTAATGATATATGTACGTATATACTATAGTATAAATGTGCGTATATACCGTAGTATATATGTAATTATATGCTGGAGTATATATATGTATGTATATACTATAGTATATATGTACGTATATACTATAGGATATATATATATATATACACATATATTTTATTGTATATAAGTATGTATATACTATTATATTTATGAACATATATACTGATTATGTACGTATAAGAGATATACTAATATTTCTATTATATGTACATATAAGAAAAACCTCTTGTTGAATTGAGAAAATATTTCAGAAAGTGAATATGTTCAAAATCTCTCATTAACATCATAAAATGTCAGGAACAACAGAGACATTCTAATTCAATGATCTAAGAATGCATATCATGTTTTCGTGTTAGCAAATAATCAGCTATGAAATATAACTCACCATGAGCAAGGTACACAAACTCATGAGTGATGATAGGATTCGTAGAAGTAAAGCAACATGACCACCATCTTCCACAGTTTCAATCGTTCATGCAAGAATATTTGAAATTAAGGATTCAAAAACCTACACAATTACAAGGGCTAAAAAAGAGTTATTTGTAGTGATGAGAATCTTAAATATAGAATTTTAATAGAAAAGAAAAGTAGATCTTACAAAATACAAATGCCAAAAGTATTTTCTAGAATTCTTTCAGAATCCTTGTACAAGCAATAGCAAACAACTCTGCTTTCAAGAAACAAAAAGAAGGGACCAGCTTTTTCAGGGTCAATCATTCCCTTCAGCATTAGCTTTTTAATCTACTTTGCTGGTTTTCTCTTGTGGCATCATCATGCAAGCATCAAATTGGGATAGAATGTAAAATCTAGTCTAATTTCATAGTGATCATAGCATCAAATTTAGTATGTACGTATATACTATAGTATATACGTATTAATATACTGAGTATATACGTACATATATACTACATATATTTTGAATAGCCAGAAAATATTATAGACAGATTGATTGATTGATAGTTAGAAAAAAATATAGTTAGATAGATAGACATATAGATAGAGAGATAGATACACAAACATATAGATTAATAGATAGATATATAGATTATTAGATAGATGCATAGATAGATATATAGATAAACATATAGATAAATAAATAGATTGATAGACTGATAGATAGTTAGATAAACAAATAGATAGAAGATAGACATATAATTTCAAGAAAAATCCCATATAGCTATGGACAATTCCATAGCTAAATGGGTATTTTCCGTCCTTAAATAGGATATAGTGACGGATTATCAACAGAACTATTCCTAATCTAAAGTGCTCATCGCTAAAGTTTTGCGAGGCTAAGTGTTCCTAGCTAATAATTTTGCGACGGAAAAATTTCTTGCTAAATAAAATAATTCCTTAGCAGTATTACCAAGCTAAATGAGAGTTTTCGTCGGTAAATAGATTTAACGACTGAAACTTTCCCTAATTAAAGTGCTCATCACTAAATATTAGTGATGGAAATCGTTCATGGCAAAATAAATTTAGGGACGGAAAAAATCCCTTGCTAAAATAAAGATTTCCCTTGCTAAATTAGTAAGGAAAAATTTTCTTGCTAAATTAGCTAGGGGATTGTCCCTAGCTATTTTAATTTCAAAACTATTCTCAGAATTTAATTTATTTTAAAATTTTTTAATTAAATAATTTAATATTTTTATATAAAATTAAATAAAAACAGAAACTATAAATGATAATTTATAATTAAAAAAATCATTTAATAACTTATTCTAATACAATTTTATACATAATTAAAACAATAAAAAATAACAAAATATTATTATATCTTATTCATCAATGTATCTACCGATAGTGCATAAAGTATAATCTATCCATGCATTGACATTGCATTCTCTGCCTCTTCTCCTGTGATCACCAACTTTCTGCTGTGACAAAGTTGTCCGAGTCATGGTCCATCATGTCTAGTGAAAAATCTTTTCACTTATACAAGCATCGTCTGGGGAACAATGCGGAACCATATCTGTAAAAAATTTAAATCACTCAATCAAATCAAAATAAATAAAAAAAAGTTTTGTTTTGATAAATATATAAAATTGTAGTATATTTTTACATATATACTAGCATTTCACTCGTACATATATTATTGCTATATTTGTATATATAAACTAAAGTATTATGTGCACATATATACTGAGTACATATATACTCAGTATATACGTACATAAAATACTATAGTATTATAAATACGTATATACTGAGTATATACGTATGTATAGACTACATTTGTTGCTGTTGCTACTACTGTTGTTGCCGCTGCCACTCCTACCACTGCTATCCCTGCCGTAGCCGCTACGGCTACTACCACTGCTGCCGCTGCAATTGCCACCGCCATCGATGCCGTCGCCACTATCACCATTGCCCCTGCCACAGTTGTCGCCACTGCCATCGCTACTCCCACTGCCACCGCTGCCGCCGCTACCACTACTGATAATAAAAGTAGGGTGGGCGATGATACTTGATTGATGAACTTGTGATTGAAAGAGTATCCTATGAGGTGGTGAGATGCGTCTACCAAAATAGGACATGAAATTCCTCCTAGACTAAAATTACGCAACACTACACGAGCATCATCATCATCATCATTCTAAGACCTAATACAATTAGAACCAATTATTGTAGAACCTAGAGCAAAAAAAATGTTGTACTCATAAGTTCATTTTGTACAATGCGATAATTGCATATCAATACAATTACTATGATTTTTAAGACCAACCTCTATCTGCTTGGCTGGCCTGGACTAGAAATAAATTCATCCCACATCTTTAGGAAAAGTCTAATATCCATGCCTTTTATTACATACATCAGTGAGCAATGCACGATGATGACCAGAATGGCTCGAACAATTATATATTCAAAAGTGTGTTGGTGTATAATTGGGTGCTTACGTATGATAATATATACATGTCTACAAATAAATATATGCAACCATTTATGTATATACTTGGTATATACGTATGTATATACTACAGTATAAAAGTATGTATATACTGAGTATATACTAAGTATATACTACAGTATAAAAGTACTTATATACCGAGTATATACTCATGTATATACTACAGTATATATGTATGTATATACTTAGTATATGCATACAAATATACTCAGTATATACGAACATAAATACTCGGTATATACGTACTTATATACTCAGTATATACATAGATATATACTCAGTATATACGTACATTTATACCAAGTATATATGTACGTACATAGTATAGTATTATATTTACGTATATATAATCATATAGCATTAGATAACACACACAGTTGTACTTTCATGCAAATACACATACCATCAAAGACAACATAAGAAAATCATATAGGACTTAAAAAACATGCATATGGGTCTCTCAAGCATGGTCTGCATTTCTAGTTCTTTTTTCTCTGGTACTCCACGCAGATAGAAAACATTGTTACACATGCACACGGAGCATAACATACTACTTTTACAAACCAATAACTGATAATAAGCAGTCACGGATATGAACTACGACGATGCATATCTACACAAAATAAGAGTGTCAAGAACAAACTTGGGTTTGCGTGGAATTAATTTTTTTGGTTCATCTCACAGCTTCAGAAGCTAAGGTGGTGTTCCCAGTGCCATGGAGGACCAGCCAAGGCTTTTTCATACCTATAATAGGCTAAAAATCTACCCAAAAAATTCGAGGAGACATAAACATATTCACATATCTATATATATATATATAGTTATTATATACATGAACAAATACAAATTAAAGTTGTTTGTCATACAGCTTCAACAAAAATTTAATTAAATAATTTAATATTTTTATATTAAATTGAATAAAAATTGAAACTATAAAAGATAATTTATAATTATAAAAATAAATCATTTAATAAATTATTCTACTACTATATTTTACATTATTAGAAAAATAACAAAATTATATTACATTTTATTCACAAATGTATCTACCTACAGTGCATAAAGTATAATCTATCCATGTATTGATATTGCGTTCTCTGCCTATGCTCCTATAATCACCAACTTTCTACTACGACAAAGATATCCAAGTCACGGTGTGTCATGTCTAGTGAAAAATTTCTTCACTTATACAAGCTTCGTGTGGGGAAAAATGAGGTACCATATCTTTAAAAAATTTAAACCACTCAATCAAATCAAAATAAATAAAAAAAACCATGTTTTGATAAATATATAATACTACAGTATATTTTTACATATATACTAGTATTTCACTCGTAAATACATTATTGTTGTATTTGTATATATAAACTAAAGTATTATGTGTGCATATATACTGAGTACATATATACTTAGTATATATGTACATAAAATACTGTAGTATTATAAGTATGCATATACAGAGTATATAAGTATGTATATACTGCATTTGTTGCAATTGCTGCTGTTGTTGCTGCTGCCGCGGCTACCGATGTTGCCGCCGCTGCTGCCGCGGCTGCCGCTGTTGCCACCGCTGCTGCCGCCGCTGCCGCTGCTGCCGCCGCTGCCGCTGCTGCCGCTGCTGCCGCTGCTGCCGCCGCCACTACCGTGACTGCCGCTACTACCGGTGATGTCATTGCTACAGTAGTTGTTGTTGCTGGCGGTGCTGCTGGTGCTGCCACTACCATGGCTGCTGCCACCACTGTAGCTGTTGATAATAAAAGTTGAGCAAGTGATGATGCTCAACTGATGAACTTGAGATTGAGTGAGTTTTTGACGAGGCAGCGAGCTGCTTCTCCCAAAATAGGACCCAATGTTTCTCCTGGACCAAAATTACACTACACTACACGAGCATCATCATCATAATCATTCTGTGAGCTAGTACAATTAGAACCAATCAGTGCAGAACCTAGAGTAAAACAACTTATTTACTCATACATTCACTTTGTACCATGTGATAATTGCATATCAATACAATTACTAAGATTTTTAAGACCAACCTCTATCTGCCTGGCTAGCCTGGACTAGAAATATCTTCATCTCACAGCATTAGAAAATGTCTAATATTCAAGGCTTTTATTACCTACATCAGTGAGCAATGCACGATGATGACAAGACCAGCCCGAGCAATTATATATTCAAAAGTGTGTCTGTGTGTAAATGGGTGTATACATATGATAATATATACATGTCTACAAATAAATATATACACTCACTTATGTATACACTCAGTATATATGTACGTATATACTACAGTATAAATGTATGTATATACCAATTATATACATACGTATATACTAAAGTATACAGTACATATATATCAAGTATATACATACGTATATACTACAGTATATATGTATTTATAAACTAAGTATATACATACAAATATACTCAGTATATACAAACATATACACTGAATATATACCTACAAATATACTCAGTATATACGAACATATATACTCAGTATATACCAACTTATATACTTAGTATATACGTAGATATATACTCAGTATATATGTACATTTATACCAAGTATATACCTACTTACATACTATAGTATTATATGTACGTATATATAATCACATAGCCTTAGATCAAACACACTTGTACTCTCATGAAAATACACATACCATCAAAACAACAGAAGAAAATAATATAGGACTTAAAAATCATGCATAAAGATAAAGGTCTCTCAGGCATGATCAGCAATTCTAGTTATTTTTCTTATAGTACACCACGCAGATAAAGAACATTGTTACACCTGCACTTGGAGCATAACATAATACATTTATAACCCAATAACTGATAACAAGTATTTGTAGATCAGAACGGCGACGACACATATTTGTACGAAATAAGAGTCTCAAGAACAAACTTATTTTCACATAGAATTAATTTTTTGGTTCATTTCACAGCTAATGAAGCAAAGGTGTTGTTCCCAGCACCATGGAGGACTAGCCAAGGCTTTTACATAAGTATAATAAGGTAAAACTCTACCAAAAAATTCGGGGACACACAAACATATTCATAGATATATAAAAACAATTATTATAGACATGAATAAACACAAATTAAAGTAACATAGTCATATAGTTTTAACAAAAATCTAAAAGATATCCAGCAATGATGTTTAGAGAGAAAGAGAGTGCAAAAATAACATATATTAGGAATAATAAAGATAATAAAAGCTTGGCCTCCTTTTGATCAAGCAGAAATTAGTAAATATGAGACCCATGAATTGGAAGGACCATGGCAATGTCGAAATCCTTTAAATCTTTATTAAGTTACTCGGCAAAGCAAAGAACAAAACTAGAATAAAAAAATTGAAACTTGCAAATAAATCTAATCATGTTTTGCTATACATACAAAAATCAATAACTGTTCAGAAATAATTCTCATACAAAATCATCCTCATAATTAGTAGGGAATTTTGTGCTAGACTATCTTGTGAGGTTTCCCAGCTGGATCTCGGAAGGCTATCTGTAGCGTCAATGATGTTAACTATGACTCCATATAGGACATTTTCTATTGCATTACATTCTCTATTTCTTTCATCTCATCATTCATTTCTTTAATTTCTTGTATTTCTTCCATCAAATAAGTAATCTACTCCACCTTCTCTTGTTTCATTTCTTTCATTTCTTCTTTCAAATTAGTATACTGCTCATCCATCTATTCTTTAATTTCTTATATTTCTTCCTTCAAATGAGATATCTCCTCATCCTTCTTTTTCATTTTGATCTCCATAACAACAATACATTAATCTATTTCCATTACTTGTTGCTTGACCGCCTCATCCACCTTGATGAGACAGATGAATTAGAAGCACGACTACTACAACAAAAAGCCACTCCCTTTGAGTCGATGCCATACACTCACTACTTCTTACGACCTCTTATGGTTTTTAATTAAATAGGATCATACTCAATTGGTTGAAGATCCATAACATCCTAAACTTGTTGATGAGTAGTTGTCACACGTTCCTCATTAGTTCCTAGGATAAAATATAGAAAAATACTATTCTAGATATACATAAAATAGAATAAATATTTTGCATCCCAAACAATTTTCAAAATATACTGTAGTATTATAAAATATTATTAATATGAAAAATTCTTAGATCAATCATCTAAGCCTTGCTGTCCACAAACTGACCATTCACTTTCTTCACATGCATCCTCCTAAAAATCTCATAAAAATTGGGATCTCGACCCAAATCACTGGCCTATAATATATATTCTTTAAGTCATAAAAAAAAATTATCAAAAAATTTAACAAAATTAATAAAATCATGCAGAGATTTGATTTATTGGACTATTAGGACAACCTATAAATATATAAATGTTTAAAATTTTAAAATTGTACCAAATCTCAAGTGTGCTCAAAGCTCGACTTTGACCCTCCTGTGTGTCAAGAGATTCCTATATCTTGTCCAGCTACCTCACTTCGTCGATTTTTACTAGTAATATCTAGTTTTTTCTTCACATCTGGTTCCTCCCAATACTTAAGCCACTCAGGCCAATCATCCTCGGATATAAAATAAAGTCTTTCTTTCATATTCTTCAATTTATAAACAAAATCTGAATACCATTGAGCAACTTTGATCTCCCATAATGACTTTATCTTTCCGTCAAATTTGGGTGTCCACGTGCATTGATTCTATATATAAAAAAATCACAAAAGAATTTATATTAATAATAAGAACAAAATTATTTATTGCTTGAATAATAACCAACATAATAGTTAAGTAATTAGATAATTATTTTTCAATGCTTTTGTTTTGTTATTTTTACCTGAAAGTCTTTAAAATAAGACTATTTTCTCGATTCAAAAACTTTCTTCTAGAAGAATGCTTTAGAATTAGTCATTTTATTGAAAGACTTTGTAATTATAGTCGAATAGTTGTGAGATAGAATAAAATTGTACAAATAAATAAATAACATTGAAAACAAACAAATCATAAGAAAATAAAAAAACCACTGATAGTAACATCAAAATTTTTTTTTCAAGTCATTTTTACATATTTCTTTTACCTCTCAACCACAATTTCAATTACTAACTTTGCACTGACTACAGAGGAAGGCACGATATTTGATGATATCATTGGTTTAGTAAATGGGGGAACTATCAGTGTAAAATGTGGTGTAGAAGATAAAGATGGATCAAAAGTGTGTGCAAGAAGAATAATGGGTGGTGGGCTTATATCTAATAAAAGTGATAGTTGAGGTCTCAATGATGGTGATGGTGAGAGAAATGAAGATGGTGATTTTGATGTTGAATTCTGGATATGGTGAACAAGCATGCATTTTACAATAAAACACACCGATAGATTTCAACAAAATATAGTAAGCCTTTGATAGTTTAATATTATAATAAAATTATAACAATTTAATTATCGGCATCACTATCATCCTCCAATGGATCTTCTGATATTTCATCTAATTCTGATAGAAGTTCGAACTCATCTTTAGTTAGGGATTTATCATCTTCAATTACTATTAGGCCACCATTTGAGTCACATAAATTTTCTAGATCTTCATCTACATGCATAGGCTCAATATTTTTTATGTTATCTTTCTGGAATGTTAGTGCAATATCTAAGTGTGTACTTCTTTGTTGATATGCTGGTTCTTCAAAATTTGATCAAACTTTGATTTTTCAAATCACCCACCAATCACTCTTATCACGAGATAAACTTGGATATGTACAATAATATACTTGGAGCAGCTTTAAGTATCATAATAAATAGCTCATATTGATTTTATCTACATTTATGATTAACATCCACTAGCTTATAATTTGAATGAATCTTTTTGCCCACATTTCGTATAGGATCAAAACATTGGCACTTAAATAATACAATCTTATTATTTTCGAGTCCAAAATTCTCCAACTCAAACTTTTTTGAGTTGACCATAATAATCAATCTCATCTACACTATAACCTGAGCCTTTAATGCATACACCAATATTCATTACTATTTTAGAAGAACTATGCCCATCTATGTGAAATTTATATCCATTAACAAAATACCCAGGATAGGTTGTCACATATATAAATGGGCATTTACTTAGATTCTGAATGAAAATATTTAAATCTCCATTTGAAGGATCAAATGCCTATGACATAAATTTAAAAAATGATATTAACAAATAAAAGATACTAATAAATTAAATAATTCAAAAAATTTAAAACATAATACCTCTCACATAATTTTTGAACTAATTTGCAAATTTAGTTTCTGGCATTTAATTGACATCATTACTGGAAATTGCTAGCTGCCTATACTCAATTTAGGGTATATCAATTTTAAAATATAATAACTACTCAACATAAATACTACACAAATATAAAAAGAGAGAGAAAATGTATATCAATTTTTAATAATTTCTATTAATGATAAAATTAATCTATGATTAAACCTGCAACCATTTTGGGTATACATACTCAATATATGGTGCAACCTACTCAAAAATAAGTAAAACATAGCTCCGGGTTACTTTGTACTCTTCATTTATCATACATCTTTTCATTACTCTTCCAGGGTGCTTGAAGATAGAGAGTTTGTCCATAGAATCATCTTCTACCATCACATGACAATCATCATTCCGAGGCACTTTTTTTAAGTTTGTTTTATTATTAATGACTCTCTCTTCTGGCAGAGGAATACCATTTTTACAACCAACATCTACCCGTGGCCCTCTTACACCCATCTAACCTTAAACGTACTAGCTGGCATATAGAAATTTAAATTTTTTCTCAAAAAAGTATTTATTCATTTCATAAATTAAACTAGAATAAGCTGCTCTAGTTTATCTAATTTTTAGCCCATCTTTTCATTAAACTGTTTTCGGTCCATCTTTTCGGCCCATCTTTTCGTTTAATTCAATGTATCGCTCTGCCATTTCTTAAGCTCAGCATCTATCCACTCATCTCCCCGTGTCTCAAGCTCTAATATTCACGTTGTTCCCGAGTATTTTCCCACTGTCATCCTTCTTCTTATATACGCTCCAGTACCTGCAATATACAAAGAAAACGAGCGCGACTACAATATAACTTCTCTACCCTATTCCCCCTTGTCCCTTGTTATACATATACAATGTTTATTAATTTATTCTTCGCTTCCATTCTTTTTGCCGCGCCTTATGAGTGCTCTATGTATACCAAGCTGCAACAAGACTTAAAACTCTCTGCATAACTCTCAAGATAAGACAGTACACTTAAATAAAAAACAGAAGATAAGTCAACCAATAAGTCAACAAAAAAACCACAAGCACGTTGCCCACCATTCTGCAGTTCCTCTACGAGTGTTGAACACCCACAGGACCGGGTGATCAGTCGAGAGTGTCTGCCATATCAACTCGGGAAGCAGCAAAAAAACCATCAACATATGTTCTTGTCAAGGGCAAAATAAATATAAAAAAACTGCATTATTTGACCTATTAATCAACTACGAAATTGACAATGAAAAACAAAAATCGCCATTGACAGTTTGCTATTTAAACATCTACAACCTGCAATATAAACATAGTTATACGTGTACCTAAAAACCACTTCTTCTGATGCTGCGCTACTAAGAAAAGAAGCTAAATTTTATTTTAGATTTTGTTAAGCCTCCACCCTTTATAATTCTAACATAAGATAAAGCCATCTTATCTAATCTCACGAAACCTTTTAATTTTTTCGGCATAGAATCCTCATCGAATTCTATTCTTTGTATTGACATTATCCACAAAATAATAAGAACAAAATGATGATGCTTCTTCTACTAAATATGCATTGCAAATTAAACATTCAACTTTTGTCTTGTTTCTAACATTTAATTCCAACTTACGAAGATACATACAACCACAAATTTTAGGTTTCAATTATATTAAATTATAATATTACTTTATGCATGAAATAATAAAACACAACAAATTATATCTATTTACCTCTCAAAAGGATACATCCACCTATATTGCACTGGCCCTGCTATCCTTGCATCATATGCCAATTGGACCGGAAAATGCTCTATTTAGTCAAAAAAACTCAGTGGGAATATTCATAAGCTTACAAATAATAAGCGGAATGTCATTCTCCAGCTTCACCATGTCATCTATTTTGATTGTGGCTGCAGTTAGCTGTTTGAAAAATAAACTAAGTTATGTAAGGACCTTTTAAACACTCAGGGGAAGTAATTCATGTAATGCAATTAGTATTTATCACTGCATAAATACTTGACAGTCATGACTTTTTATTCCAAATAACTTAAGATATTTTATATACACGCATCTACCCATATTTGATACATATCCATCAAGGAATTTCAAAATTTTAACCCATTCACATAATATTTCTCTTGCCTTCTTATCAAGGATGTAGCAAGCTTTAGGGAGTATACTTTTTGTCTCATTCAGTTTCAATTCAGGACACCAACAGGTAATCATTCAGCTCTTGTCTTGATTTTAAAGTGTCTTTTGTTTTTTTGTATACATTAAGGATAGTATTTAAAACATTGTCAAACATATTTTTTTTCAATATGCATTACATCGAAGTTATGACAAATTAAATTGGACTTCCAATAGGGTATGTCCCAAACTATACTACGTTTCCTCCAGCCAAATATTTTGCCTATTGGTCCATTTCTCTATGTAGCATCCTTTTCAACTACCTTCTTCAAACCCAAACTCTAAATCTCTGTCATAATATCATCTCCTAAATGAACTGCTGGTGCAAATGTCATCACAATTTTATTTTTTCGAAATACAGTTCTATATCTTTGAAATCGATGATTTGTAGGTAGAAACTTACGATAGTTATCAAACCATGACTGTTTACCACTAAATTTGAGGGTAAATGCATCAGAATTTGTCATGTAATATAGGCATGCGAATCATCCTACCGTACTCCAGCTAGATAACATTGAATATGTGAGAAATTCACTTATCGTCCACTTAAGGGCCACCCGCATAATGAAATTTTGCTTCTTTGAGATATCATATGTATTCACGCCAATATCTCACAAATGATTTAACTTTGCAATAAGAGGCGGTAAGAAAACATCCAGCATGTCTTTTGAATTTTTTGTCCCTGAAACTAATTTTGACAAAAATATATATTTCTCCTTCATACACAACCACAAAGACAAGTTATAAGGTGTCACTATCACTTGCCATGTTGAATACTATTTTCGAGATTGCCCAAATTACTGAAATCCATCTATGTAGAGACCCTATCTCACATTTTGACTTTCAGCTGCAAAATCTTGATGTATATAATTAAAATGCTTCCAAGCAAGTGAATTTAATGGATGACGCATTACCCATTCTTCAATCTCATGCTCAGAAGTCACCTCATATCATGTTCTAGAATATTTGATGCATATAGTCTATGTAATCGAGGAATTAATGGAAAATAATAAATCTTCTTAAATTCAACTTTCAATATTTGGCACGTATCTACAGCACAAGGTGCCTTCTTTAATCAAGTATGATCACAAAACATAAAGCTAATTAAATCACTATCACCATCCCAATATAACATATATCCATTGAACCAACAATCAATTTTTTCCACTTGTAGACCCATTCCTTGTAGTAACTTTTTAGTGTTGTAAAAGTTGGTAGTTATCAAATTATTATCTAGAATATTGTCTTTCATCATTTTTGTCACCTGATCAGATAATTTTATAGACATATAATTTTCTGACTTAATGCTCATAAGTTGAGCCACAAGAAATAATTACGAATGTGCTTTACAACTAGGTCACAACTCTTTATCTGCTTTAAGCATTTCAAAAAATTTCTGAGATTTAGGATTAGGTAGTTCATCCATGTAATCCATATTGAATTTAGGACCAGTAGCTTTCGTGATCATTCTATGGTATGTGTTTGATGAATCTTCACTACAAGCAAATGATTCAGTACCCTCATTTTGGTCAATGTTCATAGCCATTGTATTTTTCCCATAATAAACAAAACAAAATAATTTGACACAAAGCCATATTTTGCCAAATGGTATATTATATTATTTGCATCACGAAAAGGGATATTTTTACACTTGCAATGATTACATGGATACTTAATTTTTTATCCATCCATCCATCTCAATTGACTACAAGCAAATTTAATGAAAGTTTCAAGCCCACTCCAAAAATCTGTATTCAAAATTCCATTCATAAACCATCAATACATTCACTAATGATATGGACTCATTTTTCCTTATTTTATTTATAAAAAAATAATGATTAATCATTATTTTGATTTAAACATTCTATTACTTCAAAATATACTAATAATTAAATAAATTTACTTACAGATGAATATTTTAAAATTAAATATCATGAATATTAAGGCAATGCGTTTGTAGAATCTACATGAATAGATAAAGCAATTTTTAGCATAATAAAGATTACTAGATATCATGGTAATACTAGATAATGGGAGCAAAATATGATAATGCATAAGAAATGAAAGCAAAAAAGATTGACATTTAAAGTTTGAAGGGGGAGAGGGAGAGAGAGAGAGTGAGTGAGATAGAGAGAAGGTGAGGGGAGAAAGAGAGGGGCAGAGAAATGGATAGATAAGGAGAGAGAGAGAAAGACAGAAAGGGGAGAGGGAGAGAGAGAGAAAGGGGGAGAGAGGGGGAAAGAGAAATGGAAAAAGGGAGAGAGAGGGAGGGAGAGAGAGGGAGAGAGAGGGAGAGAGAGGGAGAGGGAGAGAGAGGGAGAGAGAGAGAGAGAGAACAAGCAAGAAAAGAGAGTGAGAAACAAAATAACAATAGAGAGTGCGTGTGACACAGAAATAAAAAGAGTAAGAGAGTGACATAGAAAGAATTAGAGAGGGAGAGAGAGACACAAAGAGAATGCAGTGTTAGAATGAGGAATTACATAAAAGAAAAAAAATTCTCATACAAACCTATCAAATATTATATATTCTATCATACATATGTTCATATATGAGCCTAAGGCCCTAGGGTTGGGATTAGTTAATAGTACGACCCTTATTTGTATTATACCATATATGAGCCTTACAAACAGAAACTCTCATGCAATGTGCTTACATATTGTTGATATTTTATTTTGTCATTTAATTTCAAGTTAGTGCAAAAAATTAGTATTATCCCATATATATAATTATATGTTAGTATACATATAGTAAATGTAGTTATAAATAGTTACATATAGTTAAACAAATAGTTATATATAGATATATGCATACAAGTAGTTATAAGTAGATATACATAAATGTATACAAAGTTATAAATAATTATGTAGATTTACATCTATGTATACATAATTAAAAATAAAGTTATATTTATTTATATAGAGTTTTTTATAGTTATACTAATATTTATATATAGTTATACACATATAGTTAAACATTATGTTGTATGTTTTTATACATATAAATATAAATATATTTACATGTGGTTATACATATAGCTACACGTATAGTTAAACTTATATTTATACATGTATGTATATATATTTTATCATATAATTTCATATATTTATACATATAGTTATGTATAGTTAAGGATATACTAAATTACATTTTTATACTAATATATAAAAATGTATATTAAATATACTTTGTTAATTATATATTTAAATATAGTTATGTATACAGTATTTATAGTTATACATATAGTAACATAAAATTATTTATAGTTAAATCTTATTATACATATAATATATATAGTTATATAGAATTATATATCATTAAATATTTAGTCATATATATAAATAGTTATATTTGATTATATAAAGTGTAATATAGTTATACAAATATTTATATATAGTTATACAAATATTTATATATAATATACCGATATAGTTAAACATACTATTGTATGTTATTATACATGTAATTATAAATATAATTACAAGTGGTTATACATATAGTTATACATTTATTTATCATGTAGGTATATATATAGTTTTTTATAATTTTATATATGTATACATATAGATATCTATAGGTATATATATGGGAAAATACATTTTTATATACTAATATATAAAAATGAATATTAAATATATGTTGTTAATTATATTTTTAAATATAGTTATGTATAATATTTTATAGTTATATATTTAGTCAAAGACAATTATTTATAGTTATATGTTCTTATACATTTGGGATCCAAAAGCAAAAAGACACAACATAAAACAAACAAGTTTGGCTTACAACATATCAGAACAAAGTAAATGCAGTCTTATATTTCAGAAGTGCAATAAATAAATATAAATACAATTTGAATCCCCTAGAAATAGATGATTTCATCCACATAACTAAACAAAACTCAAGCAAAATAGACAAAGATTAGATCCATATCTAGATATGTCAACAGAATTTGTCTCATCCTGCTATTATTGTTTATGAATTGCTGGCAATGTAATTGGAAAGCTAATCAAGACCCTTGTAGAGGCCCTCGCCAGAGGTAGCACAGGTTCTCTGAATGTGCCAATGGCATTGGTGAAAAGAGTGAAGTTCTAATTTGTCAGTAATTTCAGCTGCTTTCATCGCATTGGGAAGATCTTGCTTATTGGCAAACACCATCGAAACTGCATCTCGAAGCTTTTCCACATTTAGCATCCTATGAAACTCATCTTTGGCTTCAACAACACGATCTCTGGCATTGCTCTCCGCCATAAATATGAGACCTTGGGTATTTTAGAAGTAATCCCTCCAGAAAGGGTGAATCTTCTCTTGACCCCCAACATTCCACACAGTGAATTTGATAATTTTGTATTCAATAGTCTCTACATTGAAGACAATAGTAGAAATTGTGGTGACAATTTCACCAAGCTTCAACTTATACAGAATGGTTGTCTTACCACCAGTATCAAGACCTAGCATCAAAATCCTCATTTCCTTTATGACAATTAGCATGCTGAACAGCTTTGTGAACGTCAATCCCATTTCTTCCACTAAATCTCAATCCCTTTGTCGTATGGTAGTGAATAGATTTGATGAGAGAAAGAAACAAAATCAATAAGCCTCAAGAGATGGTCACCAAAGAGGGAGGTCAACCTCTATGTGTTCTTATACCTATAGTATATAAAATTAAAAATAGAGGTATATAAAGTTAAACATATAATTATATATAGATATATTCATACAAGTAGTTATAAGTAGTTATACATAAATATATACAAAGTTATAAATAAATATATAGATTTAATTATATGAATACATATATGTATACATAGATACAAATATAGTTATATTTAATTATATAGAGTTTTAGATAGTTATACAAATATTTATATAGAGGTATACACATATTTTTATAAATATGTATGTAGTTAAAGATATAGTTATATATAACATTTTTATAGTTATACATTTAGTAAAATATAATTATATATAGTTATATATTATTATACATATGATATATTTTGTTAAAAATATAATTATATAGAATTACTCATATAGTTATAAAATATTATATAATTAAAAAAATAGTTATATATAGATATTAATATAGTTATAAAAATAGTTTACATAGTTATAAATATAGTTAAATATAAATTATGAAGAGTTTTATATAGTTATACAAATAATTATAAATAGTTATCATATACTATGATAACAACACACACTTAAATGCCCAATTAAATTTGCCACTATAGAGAAAGAACTTGTATCAACAATCTTTTCTTTTGGCAAATTAATATCATATTTAGTGGGAACCAAAGTCATTGTATATACAAAATATTCTATAAAAAAATATCTCATATAAAAGAAAGATGGTAGGCCTAGATTCATTTGATGGATTTTACTATTACAATAGTTTAAACTAGAGATATTAGAAAAGAAATGTATAATCAAAATTGAAAATAACTTATCAAAACTAGAAAAAGAAGATAGAAGGGTTATTGAAGAAGATATTAGATAGATTTTTTTATTTGAACAAATTATAGTATCGAATAAGAATGTAACTCCATGATATGTTCTATTGAATATACCTTATCATTACAAGTAGTACTCTGATTAAATTTTGAGGCAAAGTATTGTAGATGGGAGATTAGTTGTATCTTGCAATAATATCACTTTTTGCTCTTGCTCTCATCAATTTGTGGAACATGTTAATATTTATGTACTCAAGTATTTTTCTTCTCAAAATTAATGTTGATATTTACATATATATGCATAAATATATATGTTCATTTACACTGTCCTACACACACACACATTTATAGATCCATATACATTACTATACATTATATATCAGCATACACATTTTTGTACCTTTGTATATATTCACACATGTATCTACATTTTCAAAGTAGTGTGTATATACTTGTATGCATGCATATACTATTGTACACCCACACAAACACACACACATACATATATACATAATGTATTTTTAAAGTTACACATGAAAGTATTATATGTGTGTGTGTGTGTGTGAATGTATTTAAATTTTTTTGTATTTGAAAATTTAATTAAAATAAAATATTATATATTGTACACAATTTATAAAATATTGTAAATTCTTTATATTTAAAATAAATATTTGTGTGTGTTTGTGTGTATGCATGTGTGTATGTGTGTGTGTGTGAAGCATATTAATGCGTAAAATGAAATTATGAATTGAATATATGAGCTTCTATTTTATTCAAATAGTTGTTTTTTTAATATTTATATTAAAATAACTATCATTATATTCATTTAAATAAATGAAGTTAGCATATTTGTAAATTATTTAGTTTTTACAATTATGTTAAAAATGAAAATATAGTTCATAAATATATAATATTGATTTTGATTATTAATATAATTTTTTTATTAAAATATTAATGTCTATGATAAATTTCTACCTAGTATTTATTGTTATTAATAAATTTTTAGAAACTTTAAAATTCAAACAAATATAATGTAGTGCATATAAATACATGCCTTTAATGTTTTGTAAAAAATCAATTATATCTTTAATTATGTTCAAACAAAATAGATTACCATATAACTACATGAGTAAATTTTTCTATAAGTAATTATTTTTTTTAATTTATTCAAAATATACTATTTGACCATATATATATATGAATTTGTTTTTTTAAATAATTAACTTTAATTTTTTTTTAAATTTAATACATTTCAAATGTTTTTTTTGTAATTAATAGATACATTTCAAACATCTTTTATTTATAATAAATATAACATATTGCATTTTATGAGGTGCAATTTTTATTTTGTAATTAAATCTTAATTTTAAATTTTTATCTTTGTAAATTGAAACTGCATCACATATATATTTTAAAATTTTTTTATAATATTTATTACACAAACATATTGTTATTTGTTTTGAAATTTATAAACATGAATTTTAACACAAAGAATATTTTATTAAAAATCAATTTTATTTAAATGATTTTAAGTGAAACAAAAATACAAACCCTAAACATATTAAAACATAATGATTTATACAAACATTTAAAAATACAATATAAATACATATAAGGTTGAAAAAATTAAATTTAAGTTTTTAAAATATATGGGAAAATAATAAAGATGTATACAATATCCAAAAAAATATGTATGAATGAGATGAATGATATGAATGGATTTTAAGTTTCTGAAGCATCTAGTTATACATATTGTAGATGTAGTTATATATAGTTTTTCATGTAATTATATATATTTAAACATATGGCTAAGTATAGGTATTGATGTAAATAAATACAATTATATATATTAATATTTTGATATACATATTGTTAAATACATTTATATTTAGTTTTATATATACATACATATACATATATATATATATATATATATATATATATGTATGTATGTATATGTATATGTATATTAAATATATGTTGTTATATTTATATATAGTTATGTTTATGTATACTATTTTTATAGTTATAGATATAGTAAATACACTTATATATGAAATTTGAATTATAACACACATGCATATTAATATATAGTTATGTTTAAATACACTTATATAAAATACACTTATGTTTATGTATACTATTTATATATAGTTATATATATTAATGTAAATATCAAGTCGGCATACCTTATACTGTTTATGTATACTGTTTACATAAAGTTATATTAATGTAGATAATTACTTTTATATATAGTAATATGCTGATATACATATTGTTAAATACATTTATATATAGTTATATATCTATATATATATGTGTATATATATATATATATGTAAGTGTATATATATGTATGTATGTATATTAAATATATGTTGTTATATTTATATATAGTTATGTTTATGTATACTATTTTTATAGATATAGATATAGTAAAATACACTTATATAAAAAATTCGAATTATATCACACATGCATATTGATGTATAGTGATGTTTAATTCACTTATATAAAATACACTTATGTTTATGTATACTGTTTATGTATACTATTTATATATAGTTATGTACAATGATGTAAATATCAAGTTGGCAAACCTACTTTGCACCATCAACATCCACACAATGAGAATGCATTATATAACAAATACATGAAGTATGTATACGAATAAGTTTAAATAAGCAATCCAAGCATACCATGGTGATTAGTGAAGAAGAATTTTGGAATAAAAAAATAACAGAATCAAAACACATACTCTTGCATTAAGATAATCGATTAAGAATTAGGGTAGTAAATGTATCTCTAATCAATAAGAAATCTTGCTTATATTACTCTTCGATTAGTTTTTGATGTGTCAGTGTCGAGAGATAGAGGTAGACTATGGAGGACTTAGGTGTTTCACTAGTTAGAGTTATCACTCCCATCTCGACAACAAGTGATTATATATATATTACCAAAATATTTAAATTTTTAATTATAAAAACATTAAATAAACAATATATATATATATATATATATAATACAAAAAGACTAATTTTTTTTATTTATTATCAAAATTTTTTCAACAAAATTCATATGCGGTAGCAAGGTACACATGAAAAACAAACACCTTTCAATTTTTTATTATAAAATTAATTAAACAATAAATATATAAACAATTTAAAAAATTATATGTTTAGCCTTATAAAAAAATATCAAAAAGGTATAGAATTTACAAATATCATATAATAAGACATACATGAAAAGATGATATGTATTCTAGCCACTCTCCTAAGAGTTATAAAATACTCTTAATGTTAAAAAACATAAAAATATATATATTATATGGTTATAAATTTTAAATAATTCATATTAATTTTTATGAAGATAATATGAAATAAATTTAAACGCATAAAATTTCATATTATTTGATATAATTAATAATTTTTAATATTCAAAAAATTACTTAAAGTGAGAAGAAAATTAAAAAAAGGTATATTTATTATTTTAATAAAGATTGAATGCTAAAAGCTAATAGTAAAAATATTACTAAATTATTTAATTCTTATAAATTTTAGTAGGGGCAAAAATCTATGTTTTTATTTTTAAATAGCAATTTATTTTCTTATGAATTTAATGAAAAAAAAATTTAATTTTAATTATATTTCAAGATTTTTAAATTTTGTATTAATTATTTTTTTAAAAGTTTCCTATAATCATAAATTTTTTTTATAATTATAATAATATTAATATTTACTAGTTTATTCATCAATATAGATATCTTTGAAAATATTTTCTATATAATCATACAATGAATTATTTTATATTTATATTAAAAGAAATTTTATAGTATGTTTATTTAATTTTTAAAATATCATAAAAATTATTATACTTATAGAATTATTTATTTAATGTTACTTTAATAAACATTTTAAGTTTCTTAATTAAAAATTTTAGAAAAATACTTTGTATAATTTTTTTAAAAATTTATGCATCATCAAAATAGATATTTTAGTCCACTAACATACATTTTAGTTTAATTCAAATATTTTTTACTTCAATTCAGATATTTGAGTCCTTATTAATATAATTTTTTTTATATATTTTAAATTATTTATTTATAATATCCATTTTTTTAATTTTACAAGGAGATTGTACCCCTCAAGGATTGCTCATCTATAGACAATTAACATACATTAAATAAACAAAATTAAATAAAATATTAAAACTAATAATAAATTAAAAAAAGTTAAATAATTAAAGATTGGCTAGAGAAATTCCGTTGCTAAATACATCGCTATGTTACAGATGTAATTAGCTAGGAAAATTTCATCAGTAAAACCATCACGATATTCTAGATGTAATTAACTAATAAAATTTTATCGCTAAATCCATCGCTATATTCCGGATGTAATTAGCTTGGGAAATTACGTCGTTAAAATCCGTCGCTAAAATCCATCGTTATAATCCAGATGTAATTAGCTAGTGAAATTCTATCACTAAATCCATTGCTTTATTCTAGATTTTATTAGCTAGAGAAATTGTGTCGCTATATCTGGCGCTATAATTGGGATTTTATTATCTATGGAAATTCTATCTGTAAAAATATCACAATATTCGATGTTATTTTCGCTAGAGAAATCCATCGCTAAATTTGTCACTATATTCTAGATTTTATTAGCTAGAGAAATTCTCTCGCTAAATCTGTTGTTATATTCCATATTTTATTAGCTAGGGAAAGTCCGTTGCTAAATTCGAAGCTAAAATCCTCACTTTTCTTGAGCGAAATTTATGAAAATATTTCATCGATAATATGTTGCAAATTTTTATTTTTATGAAAAATCATAAATCTCTTGTTATTCACTAGCTAATCTCTCACAATTTAGCTAGGGATTTATCCCAAGCTAAAATTCCCTAGCTAGATAAATATTTTTTTTGTAGTGTATAGATAGATAAAGAACTAGACAGATAGATTATATATATATATATATATATATATATATATATATGTGTGTGTGTGTGTGTGTGTGTGTAGACTAATTCATAGAAAAATAGATATAATGATTGATATACTAATAGATAACAGAAAGATAGACAAATAGATAGACAGAAAGATAGACAAATAGATAGACAGATAGATAAAAAAATAGATATATAGATAGTTAGACAGATAGATAGACAGATAGATAAACATAAATATTGATAGATAAATAGTTAAAGACTCAGATAAATAGATATAAAGATTGATAGGTAGACAGATAAATAGAAAAACTAGAAGATAAATAAATAGGCATAAAGATAGACAGATAGATAGAAAGATAAAAGTAAGATACATAGATAGATATATAAAATGACAGATAGATTGACAAATAGATAGACATATAGATAAATGAATTGATAGAAAGATTTATTTACAAATTGATAGATAGATTAATAGACAAAATTACAGTCTGATTAATTGATTGATTGATAGATAGATAGACAAATAGATAGATATATAGACAAATAGATCAATACATCAATAGATTATTTGATAGATCGATTAGCAAAAATAGATAGACTAATACATAAACAAACAAATAGATAGATAGATAAATAGATTGACAAATAGATAGATAGATAAATTAGATATATAGATAGATAGATAAATAGATATATAGATAGATACATAGAAAAAAGATATACATATGGAAAAATATTCATAGTTAGATAGATAGATAAATAGATAGACAGACATATAGATATACAGATAGATGGACAGATAGATATAAAGATAGATGGACAGATAGATATACAAATAGATAGACAGAAAGATAGATAAATAGATAGATAGATAATTAGAAAGATTGATAGATAAACAAATATATAGACAAATAGATAGATAGAAAGATTGATAGATAGAGAAACAGATGTATAGAAAAGACTCATAGATAGATAAAAAGATAGATAAACATATAAATAGACAAACAAAAAGATAAATAGATAGATAGATAGAAAAATAAATAGATTGATTGAAAGATTGATTGATAGATAGAGAAATAGAGAGTTAGATATATAGCTAGCTAGAAAGATAGATGGATAGACAAATTAATAGAAAGATTGATAAAAAGATTAATAGACAGATTGATAGAGAGATAGATAGATAAAGAGATAGAGAGATAGATTGATAAAAAGATAGATAGATAGAATGATAGATAGCTAGATAGAATGATAGATAGATATATAGAAATACATATAGATAAACAGATAGATAAATAGATAGATAGACATATAGGTAGAAAGATATATAGACAAATAGATAGATAAAAATAATTAAAAATAAAAAGATAGAAAAGATAGATAGATAGATAGACAGATAGAAAAATATATAGAAAGACAGATATCTACACAGATAGATAGATATATGATTGATTGATAAATATATAAATAGATAGAAAGATGGATAAATAGATAGACAGATTAAGAGATAGATTGATATATAGACAGATAAAAAGATAGATAGATTGATTGATATATAGATAGCAAGATAAATAGATAGATAAATAAAAAAATGCTAGATAGATATATAGAAAGATAGACAAATAGAATTATAGATAAATAGATAGATAGACATATAGTCAAAAATATAGAGGGAGAGATAGTTTGGAAAATAGCTAGATTGATTGATTAATAAAAATATAGACAAACAGATAGAAAGAAATAAATATAGATAGATTGATTGATTGATAGATAGGTAGATTGATATAAAATTTATAGAAAGATTGATAGACAATATGATAGATAGATTGATAAAAAAATTAAAAAATAAATTGATAGACTGAATGATAAATAGATTGATAGGCACATTGATAGAAAGAATGATAGATAATTAGATATATAGGTAGATAGACAAATATATAGATAGATAGATACATAGATAGATAGAAAGATAGATATAAAAGAAATTAGATAGACACATAGAAATACAAATAGAGAGATAGATAGATACACGTATAGATAGACATATTTACAAATAGATTGATATATAGATAGATAGTTCGATAAATAGATAGACAGAAAGAAAGATAGATAAATAAATAGATAGATAGAAAGAAAAATAGATAGACAGATAGATTGACAGAAATATCGACAGATCGATAGAAAAAATAATGAAAAATAGATATACAGAAAGATAGATAGATAGTTAAATAGATAGATAGATAGATAGATAGACAAAAAGATAAAGAGAGAGATAGATAGCTATATAAATAGATTAATAAAAATATAGACAAACATACAGTAAGAAAGATATGCAAATAAATAGATAGATTGATAGATAGATAGATAGATAGGCATATAGATTAATAGGCATATAGATATAAAAATAGACAGACATATACATAGACAAAAAGATCGATAGACTCACAGATAGATAGACATATAGATAGATAGATAGATAGATAGACAATAAGATATACATAAAAATAAATATATACACAGATAGATAGAAAGATAGCTTTTTAGACAATTACATAGATAGATAGATAGATAAACAGATAGATATATAGATAATTAGATAGATGAATAGCTAGACAAATAAATAGATAGATATAAAGAAAATTTGATAGATGGATAGATTGATTGACAGAAAGATAGTTATAAAGATAAATAGACACATAGATTGATAAAAAGTTAATAGATAGTTAAGATAGATATATAGATTGATTGAAATATAGATAGACATAATTAAAGATAGATAATTAGATAGACAGATAGATAGACATATATATAGATAGATAGATAGATAATTAGATAGACAGAAAGATAGATAGATAGATTATTAGAAAGATGCAAAAATAGATAGATAGACCAATAGAGAGTCAGATAGATAGATAGATAGATATATATATATATAGACAGATAGGTAGATAAATAAATAAATATATAGATAGACTAAAAGATAAAAATATAGATAGACAGATAGTTAGTTAGATAGCTAGACAAATGGATAGATAGATAGACAGAAAGATAGACAAAAAGATAGATATATAAATTGATTGATTTCTATAGAAGTATATAGATAGATTGATAGATAGATAGATAGATATAGAGATAGATAGTTAGAAAGATAGACAAATAGATAAATAGATAGATAGACAGACAGACAGATAGATAGAGAGATAGATAGATAGATAGACAAATAGATAGGTAGATACATAAATAGACGTATAATTAGATAGATAGATAGCAAGATTAATAGATAATGAGATAGAAATTTAGACTACCAGACATACATACAAATAGTAAAACTAATAGCTAGACAAACATATAGATAGATAGACAAATAGACAAAAAGATAGATAGACTGCTAGTAAAATAGAAAGAAGATAGATAGATAGTTCAATAGACAGATAGATAGACAGATAGATAAATAGATAGACAGATTGATTGATTGATTGTTAGAAAGAATATAAACATAGTAAAAGATAAATTGATAAAAAAATTGATAGACAATTTGATAAATATATTATTAAATAGATAGATAGAAAGATAGATATATTGACAGATGGATAAAAAGTTAAATCGATAGATTATTAGATAGATAAATTGATAGACAGAAAGATCAGATAGATAGAAATATTGATAGATAGAAAGATAAATAGATAGAAAATTAGATAGACATATAGATAGATATATTTAGAAAAAGAAAGATAGATAGAAATATAGACATATAGATTGACTAAAAGAAATAAATATAGATTGATAGATAAATAAATAGGTAGACACATTGATATTAGTTAAATCGACATATACATAGACATATAAATAGACATATAGATACATAGAGAGATAGATCATTAGTTATCTATTTATGTATCTGCCTATCTTTATATCTATCTATCTGTCTATCAGTGTCTCTATTTATCTGTGTCTATCAGTCTAACTATCTATCTTTCTAGATTTCAATTTATATATGTATCTACCTGTTTATCTTTCTAGCTATCTTTCTGTCTATCTATATCTCTATCTATTTATCTATCTGTCTATCAATCTATCTATATATATTTCTATCTATCTATCTATATACCTATCTATCTATTTTTATTTCTTTCTGACTATCTATCTATATATCTATCTGTCTATCTGTCTATCTATCTATTTATATATATATATATCTATCTATCTATTTGTATATCTATCTATCTATCTATTTATATGTCTATCTTTCTATCTATCTATGTATCTATCTATCTATTTATATATTAGTCTATCTAATTGTATATCTATTTGTCTATCTATTTGTATATCTAACTTTTATCAACTATCTATCTAACTATCTATCTATCTATCTATCTACATATCTATCTATTTGTTTCTTTATCTTTCTATCTTTCTATATATCTATATATTTTTTATCTATCTATCTTTTTATCTATATGTGTATCTATTTATCTATCTATCTACCTGTCTATCTATTTCGCTATCAATCTATCTCTCTATCTGTTTATTATCTGTCTATATTTCTGTCTATTTATATGTTTATCTATCTGTCTATCTATTTGTTTATATATCTTTCTGTATGTCTATCTATCTATCTATTTATCTATCTATTTATCTATCTATCTATAAGTATATCTCCCTATCTATCTATGTATCTATCTGGCTATCTAATTGTCTATCTATATGTCTATCTATCTACCTATCTATTTTTCTTTCTATATATCGATCTATCTATCTATTAATCTAGCTATATGTCTATCTATCTACCTATCTATTTTTCTTTCTATTGTCGATCTATCTATCTATTAATCTATCTATATGTCTATCTATATAATTATATGTCTATTTATATGGCTATAAATCTTTAATTTTATATGTTTATATATCTATCTATTAATTTATCTATCTGTCTATCTATCTCTTTATCTAAATGGCGATCTATATGTCTATCTATCTATTTATCAATCTATATGTTTATATATCTATTTATCTATATCTCTATCTATTTCTATGTGTATTGATCTTTCTATCTTTTTATTTATCTATCTCTCTATCTATTTATCTATCTATATGTCTATAATTTGTCAATCTATATGACATTCTACTAGTCGATCTTTCTGTCTATCTATCTTTCTACCTATCTGTAAATATATCTTTCTATCTACTTTCATATAATTATGTCTATCTATCTGTCTATCTATTTGTATATCTATTCTTATATATAATTATCTATCTATCTATTTATATATCTATCTATCTTTCTATATATCTGTATATTTATTTTTTTATTTATTTATCTATCTATCTATCTATCTATATGTTTATATATTCGCCTATCTATCTATCTATTTATATGTTGATTTATCTATCTATTTATCTGTTTATTTATCTATCTAACTTTCGATCTATCTATCGATATGTCTACCTGTCTTTCTATCAATCTATATGGCTATCTATCTATCTATCTATCTATATATCTATTTGTATAATAATTTATAATTTTATCTGTGTATCTAATTTTCTATCTATGTATATATGTGTTTATCAATCTCTCAATCAATCCATGAATCTATCAATGAATCTATCTGTTTATCTATCTATCTATCTATCTCTTTATTTATCTATTTATCTATATATCTATTTATTTATCTTTTTGTCTATATATCTATTTGTATCTCTATTTTTGTCTATCTATCTGGGTACCTATCTATTTGTTTGTCTATCTATCTATCTATATGTGTATTTATCTATCTATCTATCTATCTATATATCTATCTCTATTTCTATATCTCTATCTATCTAGAATCTATCTTCTTTCTATCTTTTTAATTATCTATCCTACTATCTATTTGTCTATCTATCTATCTTTCTGTGAATCTATCTTTATATCAATCAATCTATCTATCTATCTATAGATCTATCTGTCTATATTTCTATAAATCTATCTATCTATCAGTGTGTCTTTCTATGTGTTTGGATATCTAACTATTTGTATATTTTTTTGTCGGTCTTTCTATTTGTCTGTGGAATTGTTTCTTTATCTATCAATATATTTATCTATCTATCTATCTATCTGTCTATCTATATTTTATCTATCTTTATATCTATCTATCTATCTAACTATATGTATATCTATCTATCTATCTATATATTTATTTATCTGGCATTCCATTTGCCAATCTATTTGTCTATCTATTTGTATATTTATCTTTCTATCTTTTAATCTTTCTCTAGCTATCTTTTTCTCTATCTCTATGTCTATCTATATATTAGTTTAGCTATCTATTTTTCTATCTATCTATCTATCTATATGTTAAATAATCTATCAATCTCTCTGTCAATCTATCTGTCTATCTTTATGCATGTCTATCTCTATGCATATCTATCTATCATCCTAATTATCTATATATCTATTTGTGTATTAATCTATCTATCTATTTGTCTATAAATCTATTATCCATCTATCTTTTTATATGTCTATCAATCTATCTAACAATCTGACTATCAATCTGTCTATCAATCAATCTTTAATCAGTCTATCAATGAAACAATCAATCAATCTATTAATTTGTCAACCAATTTGTCTATCAAATTGGTTTTCTATTTATTTATATATCTGATTATCTATCTGTCGATCTATCTATCTATCTATTTAACTATCTGTATATTTTTCTAATTATCTATTTATCTGTTATCAATATCTCTATTAATCTATCTATCTATCAGTCTATAAATTTATCTATCTAACTATCTATATGTCAGTCTATCAATCTATCTATTTATTTATATGTATATCTATATGTCTATCTATCTATATATTTTTTTGTATATGTATCTGTATATCTATCTGTCTTTATATCAATTTATCTAACACTCTATCTACCTATCTATTTATATATCTATCAATCTTAAAATCTTTCTATCTATTTATTTGTCTATCTATCTATCAATCAATTTATCTATCTATTTATTTTTCAATTTCTATTTCTATCTTTTTGTGTACATGTTTAAATGTCTATATTTATATATGTCTTTTTATCTATCTATTCATTTTTCTATTTTTTTTCAATATTTCAATAAATTTGTCTAAGTGTGTTTATGTCTATATATCTATCTAAGTAAGTAAATTTTGAAAAATCTATATTTCTATCTATTTATGTTTCTATCTATCTGTCTAAATATCAATCTATTTATCTATCGATCTATATATCTTTCTAAGTACGTAAATTTTGAACTATCTATATCTCTATCTATTTATGTTTCTATCTATCTATCTAAATATCCAACTATTTATCTATCTATCTATATATATGTCTATCTATCTATCAATATATATGTATATTTATCTATCTATCTATCTATCTATCTATCTACTTGTCTATCTATTTATTTATTTATCTATCTATCTATTTATATATCTATCTGTCTATCTATTTGTATATATATTTTCTATTTATTTATCTATCAATCTGACTATCTATTTTTCTATCTCTATGTATATCTATTAGTCAGTCTATCTATCCATCTATGTAACTATTTTTTCTATCTACCTATCTAGCTATATATATGTCTAATAATCTATCTCTCGTTGTCTATCTATCTGTATATGTTTATACCTATCTATCTATCTATCTGTCTTCCTATCTATTTGTTTATCTATCTATGTATCAATATATGTATCAATTTGTCTATAAATATGTTATTGATCTTTATATTGATCCATCTATCAATCTTTCTATCAATCATTCTATCTAATATTTATCAATCTATCTATCATTCTATTTGTTAATCTATCTATTTAATCGGTCTATCATTCTATCTAATAAACTATCTATCTATTTATCTATCTTATAAGCTCTATTTCTATCTATCTATCTAACTATTTGACTATCTATATATTTTTCTATATATATATATTTATTTAAATATTTATCTATATATCAATCTCTCTATCAATTTGTCTATCTATTGGTATATAAATAGTTCTATCTATCTATATATCTATTTGTCTATTTATATATCTATCTACCTATCTATATGTATATCTATTTATCTGTCTATTAATCTATGTAACTATCTATCAGTCTAATTATTTATTTATCTAACTATCTTTCTATCTTTTTATCTATCTATTTATCTATTTGTCTATCTATCTATCTATCTATTTATCTAATTGTCTATCTATATTTTTGTCAATTTTTGTATCCATCTATTTATCTATTTGTCTATATGTCTATATCTATATCTGTCTATTAACTATCTATTTATTTATCTATTTATCTATCTTTTTTCTATATATCAATATTTTTATCTAAATGTGTTTATGTCTATTTATATATTTGAGTAACTTGTTAATTATATATATTTCTATATATTTATGTATCTAACTATCAAAATCTTTCCATCTATTAGTCTATTAATCAATCAATCTATGTGTCTATCTACATATATCTTCATAATTCTATCAACCTATTTGTCTACCTATCTAACTTTCTATCTGACTTTCTATCTGTCGATCTATCTCTTTATTTATCTATCCATCAAAATAATCCATCTGTCTATATATACATATCTATCAATATATATTTCCATCTATCAATCTTTCTATTTATCTATTTATTTGTCTATCTGTCTATGTTTCTATTTGTCTACCTATCTATCTTTGTATCTATATATCTATTTGTCTATCTATCAATGTGTCTATATATCTATATATATATATATATATATATCTATTTTTTCACTATCTCTATATTCATCTATTAGACTATCAGTGTATCTATCAATTTTCTTACCTATCTATGTGTATATGTCTTTATATTTATCTCTCTATCAATCAATATATCTATCTTTAAATTTGTCTATCTATCTCTATGTCTATATCACACACTCTCTATCTTTTAGTATATAAGACTATTAGTCTATGTGTCTATCTAGCTATATGTCTATCTATCGATCAATCTATCTATATGTCTAAATGTCTATCTATCTTTCTATCTACTTGTTTATCTATCTATGTATCTATGTACAAATCAATTTGTCTATTTGTCTATCAATTTATTTGTTTATCAATAAATCTATCTATCTATCTGACTATCTATCTTTTTATCTATCTATATATATGCTTATCTTTATATATATCTATATATCTATCATTATGTGTATTTGTTTATATTTTTATCTGTCTATCTATATATTTGTATATTTGTATATCTATCTATATAACTATCTCTGTATATAGTTGTGTTTATGTGTTTCTATCTATATGTATATTTGTCTATCTATATATTTATGTGTTTGTCCATCAATCTATATATATATCTACAAGTCTGCCAATCTATTTATATATATATATATTTATCAATTTGTCAATCTATCAATTAGACTATCTGTCTATATATTTATTTGTGTATTTGTTGATTTCTGTTTCTATCTAATTATATTTTTATCTATCTATTTATCCATCTATCTTTCTATCTACCCATCTAACTATCGATTTGCCTATCTGTCATTCTGTCTATTTGTTTATCTATCTATTGATCTATTTGTTGATTTGTCTTTTTGTCTATTTGTGTACATATCTATCTTTTTATTTGTTTAATTTTCAATTTATTTATCTATTTTTCTATATATTTATTTATCTGTATATCTAACTATATGTCTTTCTATCATGACGAGCCTAGGCCCGGCATGATTTAGCCATGCCCGTGCTCAGCATGGCATGCTATAGTGCCATGTCCGAGCCCATCGTGTTGTGCCCTGGCTCATCATTCTATGCTAGGCACGTGGGCATGACATGCTCGACCACGCATCGAACATGGTCACTACCAGTTGACACCCAACAAGCATGCCCCACCGAGATCTAATAGGGAAAAGATGCAATGTGGCATGGTGGTGTGGCGATGAAACCCTAATTTTTTATAAAAATTAATGTTTGTTCAACCCGAACTGAACCTAACCCGATAGTTTTTGGGTCATTGAATAGTTTCGGGCTGACGCTATCTATCTATCTATCTATATATCTATCTATCTATATGTCTAATAGTCTATCTATATATCTATCTATCTATATATCTATATATCTATATATCTATATTTCTATATATCTATATATCTATATATCTATATATCTATATATCTATTTGTCTTTTCGTCTATTTATTTATATATTTATCTATATATTTATATATATGTCAATCTATACTTTTTATTTTGGTATATTTATCTATATTTTTTATCTATCTCTCTAATTATTTATGTATCTATCTATCCTTCTATCTATCAATCTGTATGTCTATCTACCTATTTATCTATCTATATGTTTATCTATCTAATTGTCTTTTTCCTATCAGTTTATTAGTCAATCTGTCTATCTATCTATCTACCCATAAATATATCTATATACTTATCTATATATTTGTCTTTTTATCAATTTGTCAATATATCTATCTATCTATTTATATATCTGTTTATCTATCTATTAGAATATATTTCAATCTATCTATCTATTTAACTGTCTATCAATCTATATATCTATCTGTCTGTCTATCTATCTATCTATCCATTTGTATGTCTAGATTTCTAGCTATATATCTATCTATCAGCATATCTTTCTGCCAATCTGTATATCTATCTATCGGTATATCTATTTGTATATCTCTTTATCTAACAATTTGTTTATCTATCTATCTATCTATCTATTTCTCTATATGTTTATCAGTCTATTTACCATTATATCAATCTATTTATCAATTTATCTACCTATCTTTGCGTGTGTGTGTGTGTGTGTATATATATATATATCTATTTTTTTATTTATCTATCTGTATATTTATATATCTGTCTATTTTTATATTTGTCTATTTGTCTATCTATCTATTCGTCTATCTGTTTATCTATCTCTCTATATGTATATCTTTCTATCTGTCAATCAATCAATCTATCTATCTATCTACCCCTCTTTATATTTGACTATCAATCTATTTATATATCTTTTTATCTTTCTATATGGCTAACACAACAATAAAATATCAATTTAGCTAGGGAATTTTAGCTATGGATCAATCCCTAGCTAAATTGTAAGTGATTAGCTAGGGAATAGCAAGAGATTTATGATTTTTTTTGAAAAATAAAATAGTAATGGAATAGCGAGAGAAAATTTTTTGAAAATTCAGCTCAAACAATGCGATGAACTTAGCGACGGATTATCGATGAAAAATTTTTGTAAATTTCGCTCAAAAAAAGTAGGGATTTTAACGATGGATTTTGCGGCAGATTAGCGACGGAAAATTTTCGTAAATTCTACTCAAGAAAAGTGAGGATTTTAGTGACAGATATTGTGACGGAATATCTCTCGCTAATAAAAACCTGAAATTAGTGATGGATTTAGTGACAGATTTTCCCTTACTAATAAAATTCATGATTTAGCGACGCATTTAGCGATAGATTTTCCTTTGCTAATAAAATCTTTGATTTAGCAACGGATTTAGCGGTAGATTTTTACTTACTAATAAAATCCATGATTTAGCGATGAAATTAGCAACAGATTTTCTATTGCTAATAAAAACCATGATTTAGTGACGGATTTAGCGAAAGATTTTCTCTTGCTAATAAAATTTATGATTTAGCTATGGAATTAGCGACGGATTTTCCCTTGCTAATAAAATCCATGATTTAGTGACGAAATTAGCAATGGATTTTCCCTTAATAATAAAATCGATGATTTAGCTAATGATTTAGCGATGGATTATAGACGGATTTTCCCGTATTAATAAAATCCATGATTTAGTGTGGATTTAGAGATAGACTTTCCCTTAGTAATAAAAGCTATATTTTAGTTATGGATTTACTGTGTGAATATCCCTAGTTAATCAAATCCATAAATTAGTAACGTATTTAGTGACAGAATTTTAGTAGAAAATAAACTCCATAATTTTGCGACGGATTTAAGGATGAAATTTTCTTAGCTAATAAAATTTGTAATTTAGCGATGGATTTTATCGAACTAATAAAATCTGTAATATAGCGATGAATTTTCCCTAGCTTATAAAATTTATACTTTAGCTACGGATTTAGCGACAATATTTCACTAGGCATTATTTAATTATATAATTTTTTTTATTTATTATATGTATTAAAATTTTATTTAATTTTGTTTATTAAATTTATGTTATTGGTCCATAGATTAGCATTGCTTGAAACACACATTCTCCTCGTAAAAAAATTGATTTTATAAATTATTAATTTAAAATATATAAAAATACAAAAAAAAATTATATTAATAAGGACTAAAAAACTATTTTTAATTTTTTATGATGTATTAATTTTATAAAAAATTATACAAAAAAAATTTCTAAAATTTTTATTTAAGAAACTAACTAATTTAAATTAAAGTAACATTAAATAATTAATTCAATAAGTATAATAATTTTTTTGATAATTTAAAAATTAAAATAACATAGATTAAAATTTCTGCTAATTTAAATTTAAATTAATTCAATGTATGATAAAATATTAAATATTTTCAAAAATATCTGAATTGATGAATAAACTAGTAAATATTAATATTATTATAAGTATTAAAAAAATTTTATGATTATAGAAAATTTTTTAAAAAAAATAATACAAATCTTGATAATCTTGAAATATAATAAAAATATAATTTTTTCAATAAAGTTAAAATAAAATAAAATAATAATTATAAATAAATATATAGATGTTTAATCCTACTAAAATTTATAAAAATTAAACAATTGAGTAATATTTTTACAATTAGCTTTAAACATTAAGTTTTTATTAAAATAATAAATATTAATTTTTTTAATTATCTTTTCACTTAAAGTAATTTTTTGAATTTTAAAAATTATTAATTATATTTAATAATATTAAATTTTATGCATTTAAAATTATTTCATATTATCTTTATAAAAAAAATTTGAATTCTTAAAAATTTATAACCATAAAATATAAGTTTATAGATTTTTTAACATTATGAGTATTTTATAACTTTTAGGCGAGTAGCTAGAAGATAAATCATCTTTTCATTTATGACTTATTATATGAAGTTTGTTAATTTCGTACCTATTTGAATTTTTTTAAGACAAAATATATTTTTTTATTGTTTATATATTTATTGTTTAATTAATATTATAATAAAAAATTGTCACGTATTTATTTTTCATTTGTACATTGCTACACGCACATTAATTTTGTTGAAAAAATTTTGATAGTAAATAAAATTAATGAGTATTTTTGTATTATATATATATATTATTTATTTAATGTTATAATATTTAAAAATATACATATTTTCATAAAATATACATTCTCTCTATCGATTCGACACATCTCTAAGACTCTAACATGTGAACCGAAGTCCTCTGCATTCCATCTATCTTTCGACGCATCTTTAACACGTGAACCAAAGTCCTCCCTATTCCATCTATCTTTCGACACATCTTTAACACGTGAATCGAAGTCCTCCACATTCCATCTATCTCTCCATGCCGATACAACTAAAATTAATTCGAGGTTTAAGTTTTAATTTTATATTGATTTTTGGTACGTTTATACATTTATTTTTCATCGATTATCTTGGATTGTTTAATCTAAGTGTAAGCATTTATTTTCAATTTTTTTGATAATATTGAATACCCAATGTCTTTAGTTGGGAGGTTCTAGTTTAATCCGAGTCTAGAGTCTAACCTAATATTGCATCTGTTCACTTTAATAATTTCATTAGATAATTCTTGAGTATCAACCTGAACAAATATGTATAGAATTGGTCAAAATTTGTCAAATTTTGTCAAATTTTGTGTTCTGCTTATACTTATGCTTATCCTATAATTAATTATGACATGCTAAAGAGAAGTTGATGAAGTGTATATTTGAACTTCAATGTAATTATTATAAATTACTACAAGTTGAGTTGTTAAAACATACACGACAACTATTTTTGAGTTCCCACATTCATTTATTGGTCATTTCGAGGAACTTTTTGATGTATATTCTATATCTATCTAAGGGTTGTTGGCTAAATATAACTATCAAAATGTTGCATATGATTGACTTTTATGGTAAGACGATTTTATCTAGAATCTCATATGAAGCTAATAATTATATGTTTTCCTTTAGTATTATGTGTGAAAAGCTCAAAAAAATTATAATGATTGACTTTGTTTTTAGAAAATATGAAAAGGTTTGTCGGTGAAAAAGATATCAACATTATATCTAATAGGCACATATCATCATCATATCAATAGGCACCCAACACTTATTCATATCATTCCTCAATTAATTGGTCTAGAAAATCTTGTTTATTACATAAATTAATATTTTATTAGTATTTATGTTAAATATAATACTCATGAACTAGAATACTAATCCATTGATAGTCTTGTATTTATTAGGTTGAATAATGGTTATAATTTTTCATTGGAAGAACTAATAAAATTTAAGGAAAATCTAATAACATGGGTTAAATCACATGAGCCAAAATACTGAGCAATGTCCAAGTTCCCAAAAAATATATGAGATAAAACAAAAAATAATTTGGTTGAGTCCTTCAATTCTTAACTTTGTGTTGAACATCATCATTGGACATGTAACTTTCTAATGAAACATAAGGAAGAGTAGGTAATATATAAATTGCCAAGAGTCAATCATTACTAGTGGCTATATTGATGAATGTTGTTTTTAGAGTTTGCACTAGTCAGACTTATATTAACATTGACAACATGAATAGAAAGTGCACATGTAGAAATTAGTAAATGTTGGGTATCCTAAGTGAGTATGCACGTTTAACATTACAATTGATTGGTCAATCTATGATTGAGGTGATTGATATAAATTCTCCAACCAAGAGTTGATATATTTCTGATCATAATCAAGTATTAAGATGAATAGCATGCCATTAATTTGTAAAGATACTATGTATTGGGTATGACATCATTTATTTCTCATTATACCCTCCTCACTCTAAAAACCTTGAATCTTAATTTATGAATAAATAGACTATGTTTTGTTTCAAATGAAACGTGACTAGGCATAATAGAAAGACTTACAAGAATCTATTAATATAATATTTTATCTTCTTTTTTATTGATTGTATTAATACCTATATCATACAACTTATTTTGAGATCATCTTCATATGGTGTACTATTGATTACTTGGTAGTAATCTTCATCATTGAGAATGCCTATTTATTATCATCCATAAACATATAAAATATTACTACTACTAATACACACACACACACACACACACATACTGATGGTAACATGTTGCTGCTATAATATATTACAATAGTATGTATATATTTATATTTATATATATATATATATATGATGTAACATGTATCAATGATTATATATATACTACACTAAATATAAATATATACTAGAATTAGTATTTAAATTTATGCAAAATTAAAATTGATGAAAAACACAACGAGTGTATATATAGTGTTGCTAATGTTTTTTACTTGAGGTGTGCTCAATGTGAGGCATGCGATATTGCTCACGGTGTGCTTAGTATGAAGCATTGTTTTTGCTCTAATTTCTTCTGAAAAATACTTGAGTAATCCAGGTATTTTCTAATTTAATTTACTTCACATATGAATCGTTAAATCAAGATATGATTTTTATGATTTATGTTTTGTATTATGTGGTATTTGATTTTAATAATGTGTATCTAGGTATAATTATTTGTGATGATGCATGGTGTGCATTGTCATTACATCTATGAATATACTATAAAATTATTTTGGTTGACCTCTAATTTTTATCATTAATGTGGGCAACTTTTGTGTATACATGTGCACTATTTATTTAATTCCACTCTGAAATAGTAAAGGTTCATAAAAACAGGAAAACTATTTATACATTATAATTATGAATTTGAAATCACCATAATAAACCCAACTAGTTTTGGGATTGGGTCATATTTCAATACTAGTTATTGATATCCAAGCTTCCCACACACACACACTATATATATATATATATTACAAGACCCTAATCACAATTTCTCACTTTTTATACCATGAGGCACACTATGTTTTCATAAAAAATCATCACAATTAATTTCTTCATAAAAATAATGATTTTTAATGTCTTTCAATGGATGTTCTACTAATTTTTCTTAAAATTTATAATTATGTGAAAATTTTGTTTAAACAATGATTCTATTTTGATTGATGTATATCCAATATTAATAATTCTGAGATTTATAAAGATATTAGATAATACTTAACAAATTTCAATACTTATCCATAAGTTAGATTTTCCATGTTGTTTGTGTATTTTCTTCTTGATAATGTTCGATAATACTCAATGTGTACAAAAGAGAGTCGACACAAATTAGTTATCAAACATGCTCATTTAATAGAATAATATTTTTAGAAGCTATATAATAATATTTAACAATATACAATGCTTTTCAATATTATTTGATGATATTTATTCAAAGACGACTAATATTTTTCTAAAATAACATATACTCTTTTATTGAAATAGATTATATTTGATATAATTTGATAATGTTTGAAGTAGCTTGAATATGTCTGATATCATCAATATTATTGATACCATTTCAATGATTTCAATAATATTTGATACTATTTTTTCCTCTTGTTATATTATAATATTATGATATATATCCTATTACTACAAGAAAATATCGATTTAGCGAAGGAACTTTAGCTAGGGATTAATCTTTAGCTAAATTGCAAGGGATTAGCAGGGGAATAGCAAGGGATTGATGATTTTGGGTTGAGTTTGGGAGAATGGTAGGTAGATAAAAAAAGTATAATATTTTAAATCTATAACATTTTTGATTTAGATAGAGGATATAAAACTATTAAAAATATTTAGAAATTTTTAATATTTATAATCCCCACAATGTTATGCAACATAATATATTTTTTTCTACCAAATAATGTTTTATCAACTTTGATTTATGATTTTTGCTATAACAATGTAGTTTATTATTACTCTAACAATTCAAATTCTGCCAAATTTATATTAACTATAATTTATACCATTAACAACTGTGGATTATGAAGAGTTTGGGTATCTTTGTAACATTGATGAATTTCATGCCAAACAAGAGTATTCTCTTTACGACATCATTCGTTAGGACACCCTTTATCCTGCCGTGTTAATAACATCATTTTTTAACACGGTAATTTTTCTGTGCTGCAATATGTTTATTTTAAAAAATTTAAAAAACTAATAAATATAAGTAGTAATTGTTAGTTGAACGTTGTAGTTATTAGTTGGGTACCATAACTATTAGTTGTAACCTACAAGCTTGAATCTAAGTTTCATGTTTCACAAAATTTGTGGCAGATGTATCTTGTAATAAATAGTAATAAAGAATATAAGAAAATATGAGAAGTATTATGGAATTGTATGTATCATTAATAAAATATAAATTTATAGTACTAGCGAATATATGTGAGTACTCTTTTATGTGAGCACTCTTTTATAGTTTAATATGATATAAACATATTTACTAATTAATTTTTAGTCCATAACATATATTATTAAATATTATTTCATATCTTAATAAAATAAATATAAATTTTTATAATTTCAATAACATCAATACAATATAATAAAAAAATAGTAACATATCAGAATAATACAACAAAATGAATTATAAGGAATATTAATAAGTTGTAAATAAAAATAAAAATTTCAAAACTATTGAAAATTATATTGTATTTTTATATATTTTTATATTGAGATACTAGGATGAGATGATTCATATAGATTAAGAGTATTTATAGTTTCTTTTTTTATTTATAAGTGAATTTTTATTTTACTTAATAAATAATAATATCATTTTATAATTTTTATTCATAATATTATTTTATTGTGAGGTTTTATTTATTTTATTCAATTATTTTATTTTTTATGGGAATACTTGATATGTATTAATCTTCATATTTTTTTCTCAATATATATGTGTGTGTGTGTGTGTGTGTGTGTGTGAACATGCAGATATATGGAAGAAATTTATAATGCTTTAGTAGAACATCTATTCGCTATAGAAGCAGTAGTAAATGCCCATTCAAAGAAACTTTATGCTCATGTGGAAAATTATAGAAATATAGTATATTTTTCTCTGTCTAAACATCAATGTTGGCCATATTTTAGATATTTTTTGAAGTTGTATGACTATATATAAATAGTTGTATAACTATATATAAATAATTGTATAACTTTATAACACTCTATATAATTAAATATACCTATATTTGTAAGTATGTATACATATATGTCAATCTATATATTTATTTATAACTTTATATATTTATGTATAACTATTTGTATGAATATATCTATATATAACTTTATGTTTAACTATATAAAAATATTTATAGTTATATATACTATATATATAATAACATATGCCTATAAATAATTGTATCTTATTATATGTATTACTATAAAAGCTTTATACATAACTATATTTAAATATATAATTTACAAATTATATTTAATATATATTTTTATATATTAGTATTCAAAACTGTATTTTAGTATATCCATACCTATACATAACTATATGTATAAATATATGAAATTATATGAAAAAATATATATACATACATGTATAAATATAAGTTTATCTATACGTGTAACTATATGGATAATCACATGTACCTATATTTATAATTACATGTATAATAACATACAACATCATATTTAATTATATGTGTATAACTATATATAAAAATTTGTAAAACTAAATAAAACATTATATAATTAAATATAACTATATTTTTAACTATTTATACATATATGTAAATCTATATACTTGTTTATAACTTTGTATATATTTATGTATAACTAAATATAACTACTCATATGTATGTGTGTGTGTGTGTGTGTGTGTGTATAACTAAATATTTAACGATATATAAATTTTTATAACTATATATATTATAAGTATAATAACATATAACTATACATAATTTTATATTATTAATGTTTAACCTATATTTAAATATATTATAAACAACATATATTTAATATATATTTTTATATATTAGTATAAAAAATGTATTTTAGTATATCCATACCTATACATAAGTATATGTATAAATATATGAAATTATATGAACAAATATATATACATACATGTATAAATATAAGTTTAACTATACGTGTAACTATATCTTTAACTACATGTAACAATATTTATAATTATATGTATAAAAACATACAACACAATGTTTAACTATATGTGTATAACTATATATAAATATTCTTATAACTATAAATAACTCTATTTAAATAAATATAACTTTTTTTAATTATAGATATATGTAAATCTATATAATTTTTTATACCTTTGTATACATTTATTTATATTTACTTATAACTACTTGTATGCATATATCTATATATAATTATATGTTTAACTATAGGTAACTATTTATAACTGCATTTACTATATGTATCCTAACATATAAATATATATGGGAAAATATAAATTTGTTGAACAAATTTGAAATTAAATGGCATAAGATATAAAATCAACAATATGTAAACATGTAGAATGAGTGTCTGTTGATCAGGCTCATATATGGTATAATACAAATAAGTGTCGTAATTTTAACTAATCACATCCCTTGAGCCTTAGGTTCAATTATGAACTTATGTATGACAAAAGATGTAATATTTGATTGGTTTATATTGAAGAAATTTTATTTTCTTTTATATAATTTTTCATTATAACACTGCCCTCTCTATGTGTGTCTCTCTCTCCCTCTCTAATTCTCCATGTCACTCTATTCCTCTTTTTCTATATGTTTCACACTCTCTCTCTTATTATTTTTTTTCTCGCTCTCCTTTCTTGCTTGTTCTCTTTCTCTCTCCCCCCCTTTCTCTCCCTCTCTCTCCCTCTCTCTCCCTCTTTCCCTCTCTCTCCCTTTCACCATTTCTCTCTCCCTTTCACCATTTCTCTCTCCCTTTCACCATTTCTCTGCCCCCTCTCTCCCTCCTTCTCTCTCTCTCCTTCTCTCTCTCTCTCTCACATCTCTCCATTTCTCTACCCCTCTTTCTCTCCCCACCTTATCTCTATCTCTCTCTCTCTCTCTCTATCCCTCTCCTCACTCAAACATTAAATGTCTTTTTTTTGCTTTCATTTCTTGTGCATTATCATACTTTGCACCCTTTATCTAATATAACTATGATAACTATTAATCTTTATCGTGCTAAAAATTATATTATCTATTAATGTAGATTCTGCAAACGCATTGCCTCTATATTCATGATATTTAAATTTTAAATATTCATCTGTAAGTAATTTTATTTTATTATTTGTATATTTTGAAGTAATAGAATGTTTTATTTATAAAAATGATTGGGGATTATTTTTTGTAAATACAATAGGGCAATATGTGCTCAGATTGTTAGTGGATGTACGGAAGGGTTATTAATGGATTTTCAAAAAATTATTTTTTGACTAGGCTTGTAACTTTCTTCAATTTTGCATGTAGTCAATCGAGATTGATTGATGGAGAAAAAATTAAGTGTTAATGTAATCATCGAAAGTGTTAGAATATTCCTTTTCGTGATGCAAACACTATAAGATATATTTTGGCAAAATAATATCATCAAAATTGTTTGTGGGAAAATAATCGAAAGTGTCAATTGGCTTTGTGCCAAATTATTGTGTTTGGATTTATCATGGTATTGAATCATTTGCTTGTGGTGAAGAATCATCAAACACATATCATAGAATGATCATGGAATCTATTGTTGCCCACTTCAATATGGATTACATGGATGAACCACTTAATCATGAAGCTCAGAAATTTTATGAAATACTTAAAGCTGTAGATAAAAAGTTGTGGCCTGGTTGTAAAACACATTCGCAATTGTCACTTGTGGCTCAATCAATGCGCATTAAGTCAGAAAATTGTTATATTAATTAGACTTTATAAAACTAAAGTACATTATGAAAATTGTTTTGAATGCAAAATATTTATTTTATTTTTTGTAAATCTAGAATAGTTTTTATCTCTATTTTATATCATGACCTAATGGAGGAACGTATGACTGCTGCTCATCAACAAGTTGAGGGTTCTATGGATCTTCGACCAATTGACTATGATCCTATTTATTTGGAGACAATAGGAGGTCGAAAGAAGCAGTGAGCATACGGAATCAACTCTAAGAGAGTGGCATTTTGTTGTAGCAGTCATGCTTCTAATTCATCAGTCTCGACAAAGGTGGATGAGGCAGTCGAACAACAAGAATTGGAAACAAATGAACGTATTGTAGATATAGAGACTGAAATGAAAAAGAAGGATGAGTAGATAACTAATTTGATGGAAGAAATACAAGAAATTAAAGAAATTAAAAAAGCAATGCAACAGCAGATGTCCTATATGGAGTCATAGTTAGAAGCATTGGTGCATCAAATAGCATTCCGAGATCTAGCTGCAAATCCTCGCAGGAGAGGCTAGCATTTCCTACAAATTATGAGGATGATTGAGTATGATAATTATTTCTGAACTATTATTTATTTTTGTCTATGTGTAGTAAATAATTATGATATTTTTTTTGTAGGTTTCAATTTTTTTTATTCTAGTTTTGTTCTTTGCTTTTTCGATAAAACAAATTATGAATCATTGCAGTACACATTATGTGAGAGAAAAGATAGAATCCTGATTCAAAGCATCCAAATATTACCACGGTCCTTCCAATGCATGGGTCCCATCTTTACTGATTTCAGCTTTATCAAAAAGAGGGCTAGCTTATCTTATCTTTATTATTCTAAAAATATTTTATTTTTGCACTTTATTTATCTCTAAACATAATTGCTAGACATCTTTTGCAATTTTTTTTGAAGCTGCATGACAATCAACTTTAATTTGTGTATGTTAATGTCTATAATATTTGTTTTTATATATATGTTAATATGTTTTTGTGTCTTTGAATATTTTGGGTAGAATTTTAGCCTATTATAGGTATGTAAAAGCCTATATTCAGTAGAGGTAGAGATGACAGGGATGGCTATAGAGGCAAGGGAAGAGCTAGTGGTGGCGGTAGTAGTAGTAGAGGCAGAAGCGGTAGTAGAGGCATCAGCGGCGGTGGTAGGGACATCAGCGGCAGCACATGCAGTTGCGACAATAGCAACGGCAGCAGCGACAGCGGTAGCAATAGCAGTGGCAGTGGCATCGGCCATGGCAGTGGTAATGGTCGTGGCAGCGGGTGTGGCAGTAGTGGCATGAGTGGCAGCGGTAGCGAGAGTAGCAGCAATGACAACAAATGTGTTATATACGTACATATATAGTCAGTATATAAGTACATATAATAATACAATATTTTATGTACATATATACTGAGTATATATATGTACTTGGTATATGTGCATGCATAATACTACAGTTTATATGTACATATACTACAGTAATATATGTACGAGTGAAATGCTAGTATATATGTACATATTTACTGTAGCAATATATATTTATCAAAACATAGTTCTTTTTTATTTATTTTGATTTGATTTGGTAGTTTTATTTTCGTACAAATATGGTACCGCATTGTTTCTCATACGAAGCTTGTATGAGTAAAGACATATTTCAACAAACATGAAGCACCGTGATTCGGACAACATTTTTGCAGCGGAAAGTTTGGTGATCAGAGAAGTAGTGGGAGAGAAGGCAACGTCAATGCATTGATAGATTATACTTTATGCACAGTTGGTGGATAAATTGATTAATAAGATGTAATATAAGTTTTATTATTTTTTTTGTTTTAGTTATTTAAAATATTGTATTAGAATAAGTTATTGAATGAATTTTTTTTAAATTAAAATTTTTATTTATAGTTTTTGTTTTTATTAAATTTTATTTTAAAATATTAAATTATTTAATTAAATTTTTGTTAAAACTGTATGACATTCAACTGTAATTTTTGTTTGTTCATGTCTATAATAAATATTTTTATATATCTGTGAATATGTTTATGTTTCTCCAAAATTTTTGGGTAGAGTTTTAGCCTATTATAGGTATGTAAAAGTCTATTATCATCAGTGGTAGCTGCGGCAGCAGTGGTAGTGACGGCAGTGACGGCAGTGGCACTAGAAGTGGCAGTGATGGCAGTAGCAGTAGCAGCATCGGCACCGGTAGTGGCGGCACCAGCAGTGGTGGTAGCGGTATCCACGGCAGTAGTGGTAGCCATGAAAGTAGTGGCAATGCCCATAGTGGAGGCCGCGGAGGGTGTGGAGGAAGCTACAGCATCAACGGTAGCGGTGGCAGTGGCAGCAATAGTGGCAGCAGCAGTAGCAACGACAGCAAGGGTAGCGGCTGTAGTGGAAATGCGGAGGCAGCAGAGGAACCAATGCCAGTGGCGATATCAGTTGTAGCAGCGGCTGCAATGGCAGCAACTGCAATGGCAGTAGAGGAGGCAGCAATGGCAACAACCGCAATGGCAACGATAGAAGCGGCAGGGGCGGCAGCAATAGCATGAGCAGTAGGAACGGCAACAAATGTGGTATATACGTACGTATATAGTCAGTATATACGCACATATAATTTTGTAGTATTTTATGTACATATATACTAAGTATATATATAGTCGATATATATGTACGCATAATACTAACATTTTATATGTACAAATACTATAGTAATATATGTAGGAGTAAAATGCTAGTATATATGTACATTTTTGTTGTAGTAATATATATTTATCAAAACATAGCTTTTTAAATTTTTTTTGATTTGATTTAGTGGTTTAAATTTCTTACAAATGTGGTACCATATTGTTTTTTACACGGAGCTTGTATAAGTGAATGTATTTTTCAACAGACATGAAACAATGTGACTAGGATAGCATTTTCGCAGCGGAAGTTGGTGATCGGAGGAGCAGAGGGAGAGAAAGTAACGTTAAAGCATTGATAGATTATACTTTATGCACAGTCGGTAGATACATTGATTACTAAGATGTAATATAATTTTTGTTATTTTTCTTAGTTATTTAAAATATTGTATTAGAAAATGTTATTAAATGATTTTTTTTTAATTTAATATTTTCATTTATATTTTCTGTTTTTATTAAATTTAATAAAAAAAAAGTAAATTATTTAATTAAATTTTAGTTTAAGCTGTATGACAATCAACATTAATTTGTGTTTGTTCATGTCTATAATAACTATTTTTTATATATCTGTGAAAATGTTTGTGTGTCTTCAAATTTTTTGGGTAGAATTTTAGCCTATTATATGTATGTAAATTTCTATTATAAGTAGCAGTAGCAGAGGCAGTGATGGCAGCGGTGGTAGTAGAAGCGATAGCAGCGGTAGAGGTGGCGACGGCAGTAGCGGGGGCAGTAGCATCGTTAGGAGCGGCAGCATAAGAGGCATAGGCTGTAGCAGCAAATGCACTGAAAGTAGCAGCGACATCGGCTGTAGTAGAAGCTGCACAGGATGCAACGATAGCACATGAAGCAACGACAGTAGTGGAGGATGCGGCAACAGCATCAGCGCAAGCAGCGATAGTAGTGGCGGCAGTGGCGGCAACGGCATGCAGTGGCAACACCGGCATCATTGGCAGCAGGGGACGCTGCCGCAGCGGCCCCCTCTGCGGCAGCACCGACGGCGGTGGCAGCGGTGATAGCAACAGTGGTATTGGCAGTGACAGCGACAATGGCAGAGTGAAAGGAGAGGCAGCATGAATAGTAGCAACAACACCAAATGAGATATATACGTACGAATAAAGTCAGTATATACATACATTTAATAGTACAATATTTTATGTATGTATATACTGAGTATATTTGTACTCAGTTTATATCTACACAATACTGCTATTTATATGTACATATACTAGAGTAATATATGTACGAGTGAAATGCTAGTATATATTTACATATATACTACATGATTATATATGTATCAAAACATAACTATTTTTGTTAATTTGACTATGTGGTTTAATTTTCTTACAGATATGATACCCCATTGTTCCTCATATAAAGCTTCTATAAGTGATGGGATTTTTCACTAGACATTATGTGTCGTGACTCAGACAGCATTGTCGTAGTAGAAAAATGATGATCGGAGGAGCAGAGGGAGAGAAAGCAACATCAATGAATGGATATATTATACTTTAAGCACTATCAGTAGTTACATTAATGAATTAAATGAAATAAAAGTTTGTTATTTTTTTGTTTCAATTATGTAAAACATTGAATTTGAATAAGATATTAAATGATTTTATTTTTTTTATTATAAATTATTTTTAGTTTCAATTTTTATTCAATTTGATATAAAAATATTAAATTATTTAATTAAGAAATTTAAAAATTTTTTAAATTCTGAAATTATTTTTGAAATTAAAATAGCTAGGGAAAAATCCATTTCTAATTTAGCTAGGTAATTTTCCCTAGCTAATTTAGATAGAAAAATATTAAAATTAGTGATGGATATTTCATCGCTAAATTTATTTAGCTAGGGACTATATCCATCGCTAAAATTTATAGACCAGCACTTTAGCTAGGGAATCATTCGTCGTTATTTTTGTTTATTGACGGAATATCTCATTTATCTTGCTAATTTAGTTACGGAATTTTTCTTTTTTAGCAAGAGATTTTTTTCGTCGCTATCTTTTTAGCTAGGGACACTTCTGCTAATATTTAGCAAGAAGCACTTTAGATTGGGAACAGATCCATAGGTAATCCATTGCTATATCCCGATTAGTGACGAAAAATGCCTATTTAGCTAGGGAATTGTCCCTAGCTATATAGGATTTTTCTTGTAGTGTAACTTCTTAACTATCTATTTGTCTTTATGTATATATATCTATCTATATATTTATCTATCTGTTTATCTATCTGTTTATCTATCTATCTATATATATATCTATCTATTGATACATCTATCTATATGTCTATTTTCTATCTGTCTATATATCTATTTGTCTATATATCTATCTATCAATATATCTATCTGTGTTTATTTGCCTATCTTTCTTTCTACTATATTTCTACCTGTCTATCTATATATCAAATATTTATATTTCTAAATGATTATATGTCGATCTATCTATATTTGTAACTGTCAAACTATCTATCTTCTATCTGTCTAACAATATATCTTTCAATCAATCTATATATTTAATTTACTAACTATCTTTCTATCTATTAGTCTATCAGTAAATCTATTTATCTATTTGTATATCTATCTATATATCTATGTAGCTATCTATATATTTGTCTGTCCCTTTGTATATTAACTATCTATCTATCTATCTATCAGTCTATCAGTCTATCTATTTATCTATCTATTTGTCAATATATCTAGTTGTCTATGTAACTATTTATCTTTTTGTCTAACTATGTATATGTCTATCTAGTAATTTATCTATCTGTCTATCTGACTATTTTTTCATCTGGCTAACTAACTAACAATCTATATGTTTATTTATCTACCTATCTATTTGTCAAACTATCTAATGTCTATCTATCTGACTAATTATCTAATTATCTTTCTTTCTTTCTATCAATCATTCAATCTATCTATCTATCTAATTGTTAATCTATATATCTATCCATCTATCAGATTATCTGTCTATTTATATATCTATCTTTTGATCTATTTGTCTATCTAGATTTTTGTCTATCTATCTATTTGTCTATCTAATAATCCAAATATTTGTCAATATATCTTTATATCTATCTTCATATCTACTTTTCTATTTATCTATCTATCTGATTATTTGTCTATCTATCTATATGTCTATATCTCAATCTGTCTATTTGTTTGTCTTTCGATCTATCTCTTTATTTGTATATTTATTTGTCTGTTCATCTATCTATTTTTAAATTTCTCAATCTATCTATCGATTTGTCTATCTATCTATCTATCATTCAATTTATCTATCTATTTATCTGTTTATCTAACTATCTATCTAATTTTTTGTCTGTCTATCAATCTATGTACTATATAGCTATCTATCTATCTACTAAATATTTATCTTATTTTATATTTGTCAATCAATCAATCAATCAATCTAGTTATATATCCATCTATCAATCAATCTATCAATATGTTTGTTTATCTGTATATCTAACTATCTATGTGTATATATATCTATTTATTTGTCTATCTATCTATTAGACTATCTATCTATATATCTATTTATCTTACTATATATATATATATATCTATATATCTATATATTAATCAATCTATCTATCTATATATTTACATAATTATTTATCTATTTATTTATTTATTTATCTGTCTATCTGCCTATCTATATATCTATCTGTCTAAATTACTATTTGTCTATCTTTATATCTGTCTATGTGCAAATCTACCCATCCATCTTTTTTTCTTTCTATCTATCTATCTGTCTATCTATCTATCTTTTTATCGATTTGTCTATCTCTCAATATGTCTAACAATCTAACTATCTATCTATTTATCTGTCTATCTATTTATCTGTTTGTCTATCTATCTATCCATCCATCTATCTATTTATCTATCTATATGTTTATCTATCTAATTGTCTTTTTTCCTATCAGTCTATTAGTAAATCTGACTATCTATCTATCTACCAATAAGTATATCTATCTACTAATCTATATATTTATCTTTTTATCAATTTATCAATATACTTATCTATTTATCTATATATCTCTCTATCTATCTATTAGTATATCTTTCGATCTATCTATCTATTTAACTATCTATCTATCTAACTATCTGTCTATCTTTGTATCTATCTATCCATTTGTATGTCTAGATATCCATCTATATATCTATCTATCAGCATATTTTTTGCCTATCTATATATCTCTATATCGGTATATATATTTGTTTAACTCTTTATCTAACAATTTGTTACTCTGTCTATCTGTTTATCTATCTCTCTATATGTCTATCAGTCTATTTGCCATTCTATCTATCTTCTAACAATTTATCTACCTATCTTTATATATATATATATATATATATATATATATATCTATCTATTTTTCTATTTATTTATCTTTATATCTATATATCTATCTGTCTATATATTTGTATATTTGTCTATCTATCAATTCGTCTATCTGTCTATCTATCTCTTTATATGTCTATCTATCTATCTACCAATCAATCTATCTGCCAATCAATTTATCTATCTACCTATCTTTGTATCTGCCTATCAATCTATTTATATATCTATCAATCTTTCTATATAGCTATATTGCTAATTATCTATTTGTCTTTATATCTATCTATCTATCTATATATTTATCTATCTATTTATTTATCTATCTCTATGTATATCTATCTATTGATACATCTATCTATATGTCTATTTTCTATCCATCTATATATTTATCTATCTATCTATATATCTATCTTTGTGTTTATTTGTCTATCTTTCTATCTGCTATCTTTCTATTTGCCTATCTATCAATTTTTATATCGGTCTATCTATATATCTAAATATTTATATGTCTGAATGATTATATGTCGATCTATGTATATTTGTAACTTTCTAACTAACTATCTTTCTATATGTCTAACAATCTATCATTCAATCTATCTATATATTTAATTTTCTATCTTTATATCTATTAATCTATTAGTAAATCTGTTTATCTATTTGTATATCTATATATATATATATATGTAGGAATCTATATATCTATCTGTCTCTTTGTATATTAACTATCTAACTATATTTTAGTCTATCTATCTATCTATTTGTCAATATATCAATTTGTCTATGTAACTATTTATATTTTTTTCTAGCTAAGTATATGTCTATATATTAAAATATCTATCTATCCATCTTACTATTTTTTGATCTGTCTAATTGGCTAATAATCTATATGTTCATATAGCTACCTATCTATTTTTTGAACTATCTAATGTCAATCTATCTCACTAATTATCTAATTATCTATCTTTCTATCTATCAATCAATCTATATATCTAATTGTTAATCAATCTATCTATCTCTATATCAGATTATTTGTCTATTTATATATCTTTATTTTGATATTTTAGTCTAACTAGATTTTTATCTATCTAGATTTTTATCTATCTTTTTATCTATCTATCTAATAATATAACTATTTATCAATATATATCTATATCCATCTTAATATATACTTTTCTATCTTTCTATCTATCTATATCTTTATTTGATTATTTATCTAGCTATATGTCTATATCTCTATCTATCTATATTCCAATTTATCTATCTAACTATCTATCTATCTATCTGTCTGTCTATCTTTTTTTCTTTCTATCTAACTATCTATTTGTCTATCTATATAAGGGTGTATGTATTTATTTGTATATCTGCCAATATCCTATCTGCTTATCTATATAATTTAAATCATTCTATCTGATTATTTGTCTATGTGTCTATCTATCTATGTTACAATTTGTTTATCTATCTATATATCTTTTTCTCTATATATCTATTTATCTATCTAGCTGTATATTTGTCTATCTAGATATTTGTATATAATTATCTATCTTTATATATATATATATATATATATATATATATATATATTTCTATCTGTCTATCTGTATATGTTCCAATTTATTTTTATATCTATTTGTTTATCTATCTATCTATTTAATTATCTATCTATCTTTCTTTCTTTCTATTTGTATATTTGTCAATTTGTGTGTGTGTGTGTGTGTGTGTGTGTGTGTGTGTGTATATATATCTATCTATCTATATGTCTGTCTTTCTATCTTTTTTTCTATCTCTCTATTCATCTAGTATACTATTAGTCTATCTATATATGTGTTTATAGAGCTATTTATCTTTCTGTATATCTCTTTATCTATCTATCTTTATATTTATCTATATGTTTATCTTTCAATTTGTCTATTTGTCTTTCTATCTATCTTTTAATATATAAGTGTATTGTTTTATATGTTTATTTATCTATCTGTCTTTCAATTGATCATTCTATCTGCATGTCTAACTGTAAATCTGTCTACCTGTCTATCTTTCTATCTATCTGTCAATTTATCTATCTATCTATCTATGTATTTGTCTATCTATCTATCTTCTATTTGACTATCTATCAATCTATCTATCTATATGTTTATCTTTCTATATGTCTATATGCATATCTATCTATCTATTTATCTATGTTTCTATTAAAATATATGCATATCTATTTATTTATTTATCTATCTAACTATTTTTCAAATAGTATATCTCACATTGTCTATCTTTCTATACTTCGACATATCTTTATTTCTATATGTTTATTTGTCTATTGATATATCTATTTATCTGTATATGTATCTAATTGTATAACTATCTATCTATATATCTATCTATCTTTCTATTTATGTATCTGTCTAACTATCTAACTAACTATTTTTTATCAATCTAATAGTTTATCTATCTATTTGAATATATATATATATATATATATATATATATATATATATATATATATATATGTGTGTGTGTGTGTGTGTGTGTGTGTGTGTGTGTGTGTGTGTGTTTATGTGTCTATCTATATATTTGTCTATCTATCTATTTTTATATCTTTCTATCTATCTATCAATCTATTTATTTCTCTATCTTTTTATCTATTTATATATCCTTTATCTATCTTTATGTCTAATTGTCTATCTTACTTACAATCTATATGTCTATATGTCTATCTCTCTATCTCTTAATATGGGTTTAAATTTAGCATTCTATAAGTCTATGTGTTTATCTATATATTTATCAATCGATCTGATTGTCTATATGTCGATCTGTCAATCTACTTATCTAACTATCTTTCTATCTATAATCTTTCAAACTATCTATCTATCTAATTGTCTATCTATCCATCTAAATGTCTATTTATATATCAATCTATCAATCTATCAATCTAACAATCTATGTGTCTATCTATGTATCTATCTATTTGTCTTTATGTGTATATGTCTATCTATCAATCTATGTAACTATCTTACTATCTATCTTTCTATATGTCTATCTATCTAATTGTCTAAATAATTTACGATCTATCAGTCAATTTATCTTGATATATATACACACACACACACACACACACACACACACACACACATACATTTATATCCATCTATCAATCCATATATCTATCAATTTGTCAGTCTATCTATCTATTTGTCTATCTATCTATGTTTCTATCAATCTATATGTCTATCTTCTTATCTATATATATATATATCTATATCTATATCTATATCTATCTATCTATCTATAGATCTATCAATTTATTTATCTATCTATTTGTCTATCTATGTGTTCTTTATCTATCTATCTATCTATCGATCTGTGTATCTATCTATCTGTTGAACTATCAATCAATCAATCTTTCTTTCTTTCTATTTGTCTATCTATCTATTTGTTAATCTATTTATCTCCCTATCTATCTATCTATCTAATAGTATATCAGTATATAAGTCTATGTGTCTATCCATCTATCTTTTTATATATCTATCTATTTGTCTATCTATCTGTTTATCTATCTATAAGTCGATCACATTATTTGTATATCTATCATCTATCTATATTTAAATATATATTTTTGTCTATATGTCTTACTTTCTCTTTGTTTATTTGTCTATCTATCTATCTATTTGTCTATCTAATACTCTGTCAATCTATCAATTTATCAAAATGTTTATCTTTCTATCTATCTAATTCACTAACTACCTAACTAACATTTTATCCATCTATTTATTTTTCTATCTATCAAATTATTTAACTATATTTCTTTCAATTAGTATATCAGTCTATTTATCTATCTGTCTATCTTTCTATTTGTCTATCTATTTATTTATCTACCTGTTTATTTGTCTATATCTCTATCTATCGATTTGTTTATGAGTATATATGTCTATATATCTATCTGTGAATCTGTCTATCAATCAAAACATCTGTGTCTATCTATCTATATGTCTATCTATCTATCTATCTGTATGTCTGTCTGTATGTCTATCTATCTATCTATCTTTATATATATCTATCAATTTATCAATCAATCTATCTATTTATATGTCTATCTGTCTATCTATAAAATTGCATAACTATTTAATCATCTTTCTATCTATTTATCTATCTATCTATTTATAAACTTCCTAACTACCTATTAGTCAATAATTCCAATCATCTATTTGTCTATCTATCTCTATCTATTTATGTCTTTTTATGTATATGGTTCTATATATACATATGTATAATTTATTATCTATCTATCTATTATATGTTTCTTTATCGGTCTATCTATCTTTCTAACTATTTGTGTTTCTATCTGTTTGTCTATCTTATTTTATTCTATCTGTCTATGTTTCTATGTGTATATATATCTATCATTCTATCTATATGTCTATCTATCTATTTGTATATTAACTATCTATAGATAGATAGATAAACATATATATATATATGGTTAGATAGATAGATAGAAAGATGGATAGATATATAGATAGGTAGGTAGACAAATATATAGATAGATCGATATATACATAGATATATAGATAGGTAGATAGACATATAGAAAGACATATATATATATATATATATATATATATATATATATATATACATATAGATAGATAGATAGATAAAGAAATATATACACAGATAGACAGACAGATTGATACATAGATAGAAAGATAAACAGATAAAAAGAAAATAGATAGACACATAAATAATTGATTGATAGAGAGAGAGAGAGAGATAAATAGATAGATAGATAAATAAATAGATAGATAGAGAGGGATAGATAGATAGATTCAGAGATATATAGACAGATAGACTAATAGATAGATAGATTGATTAAAAGACAAATAAATAAATAGATAGATATATTGATAGAACGATAGATAGATAGACAGAAAGATAGATAGATAAATAGAATGATAGTTAGTTAGTTATATATATAGATAAATAGATGGACACATTCAAAAATAGATAGATAGATTGATAGACATATAGATAGACATTTAAATACCTAGATATATAGAAAAATAGATAGTCAAATATATAAACATATAGATAGACAGATAGATTGACAAATAAATAGATAGATAGATAGATAGATAGACATACAGACAAATAGATAGATAGATAGACAGACAGACAGATACATAGATAGATAGATAGATAGACAGATAGATAGAAAGATAGATATAAAGATAGATAGACATATACTTAGATATATAATTAAATAAATAGATAGATAAATACACAAATAGATATACAAATAGATTGAAAGATAGATAGGCATATAGATATAATATTAGATAAATAGATCTATAGATAGATAGTTAGACATATAAATAGTTTTATAGTTAGATTGTTAGATAGTTTGATAGACATATAGATAGATAGTTTGATGGATAGATTGATTGATAGATAGTTAGATAAATATATAGATAGATAGATATATAGTTAGATAGATATATTGATATACATATAGATAGACATTTAGATAACTAGATAGATAGAAAAATAAATAGTCAAATATATAAACAGATAGATACACAGATAGATAGACAAATAGATAGACAGATAGATTGAAAGATAGATATAAAGATAGATATAAAGATAGATATAAAGATAGATAGCCATATAATTAGATATATAAATAAATAGATAGATAAATAAATAGATAGATAGACAGATTGATTGAAAGATAGATATACATAAAGATAGACAATTAGATAAATAGATATAAAGATAGATAGATAGATAAATAGACATATAAATAATTATATAGATAGATAATTAGATAGTTTGATAGACATATAGATAGACTGATTGATAGATAGATCGATGGATAGATAGTTAGATAGATAGATAGATGGATAGGTAGATAGATAGATAAATAATTTGATAGATAGATCGATAAATAAATAATTAGATAAATAGATAGATAGATAGGCAGATAGATAGATAGATAGATAGATAGATAGGCAGATAGATAGAAAGATAGATAGATAAATAGTTAGTCATATAGATATTTTGATATATAGATAGATAGGAAATTTTATCTAGGGATCAATCCTTAGCTAAATTGCGAGGGATTAGCTAGGGAATAGCAAGGGATTCTGATTTTCATTGGAATAAAAATTTGCAACAGATTAGTGATAGATTAGAAACGTAATAGGCACATAATTTGTGCACGCAAAAAACGGGGAATTTAGCGATGAATTTAGAGATGGATTTTCCTATCTAATTTCATCCAAAATATAGCGATGAATTTAGCAATGAAATTTCCCTAACTAATTTCATCCAGAATATAGCGACAGATTTAGCGATAGAATTTTTCTAGCTAATTACATCCGAAATATATCAACAGATTCAGTGACAGAATTTCTCTAGCAAATTAAATCTGAAATATAGCAACAGATATATCGACGAAATCTTTCTAGCTAATTACATCCTGAATATAGGGACGGATACAGTGACAGAATTTCCCTAGCAAATTAAATCCGAAATATATCAACGGATATAGCGACGAAATCTCCTTAGCTAATTACATCTTGAATATAGCAATGGATCTAGCATCGAAATTTTTTTAGCTAATTTCATCCGGAATATAGCGACTAATTTTGCGACAAAATTTTCCTAGCTACTTTAATCCGGAAAATAGCTAGGAATTTAGCGACGGAATTTTCCAAGCTAATAAAATCCATAATATGGCAATGGATTTAGTGACTGAACATTTCAAGTTAATTATATCCTGAATATTACGGCGGATTTAACAACGGAATTTTCCTAGCCAATCTTTAATTATTTAATTTTATTATTTATTATTTATTTTAATATTTTATTTAATTTTATTTATTAAATGTATGGTATAATCTAGAGATGAGCGATCCTTGAAAGACACATTATCCTCGTAATATTATAAAAAAAGCATTTTTTTAAATAATTAAATTAAAAAATATAAAAATACAAAAAAAATGTATTTTAAAAAGGATTAAAAGAACTTTTTTTATGTTTATAAATTTTTTAAAAAATTATATTAAAAATTTTTCTAAAAATTTTTATTTAGAAACTTAAAAATTTGTATTTAAAACATTAAATAATTAATTCTATTATTATATTAAAATTTTAAGATATTTTATAAATTAAATGAACATACATTAAAATTTCGACTAATATAAAGGTAAAAAAATTTATGGCATAATTAAATAGAAAATATTTTCAAAAATATATGAATTGAAGAATAAAATAGTAAGTATTAATATTATTATAAGTATAAAAAAAATTTGTATGATTATATGAAACTTTTAAAAAAATAATTAATACAAAATTTTAAAATCTTGAATTATAATAAAAATTTAAATTTTTTTATTAAATTTAAAGGAAAATAAATTAATATTTAAAAATAAATACATAGATGTTTGCCCTACTAAAATTTATAAAAAATAAATAATTGAGTAATATTTTTATTATTAGCTTTTAATATTCAGTCTTTATTAAAATAATAAATATAAATTTTTTTAATTATCTTTTTTCTTTAAGTAATTTTTAGAATTTTAAAAATTATAAATAAAATCATATAATATGAAATTTTATGCCTTTAAAATTATTTCATATTATCTTCATAAAAATTAATATGAGTTCTTAAAATTTTGTAACAATAATATATATATTTATATATTTTTTAACATAAAGAGTGTTTTATAATATGTGTGAGTGTGGCTAAAAAACTAATCATCTTTTCAGGTGTGTATTGCTATATGAAGTTTGTAAATTATGTAGCCATATGATTTTTTTTCTAGTTATAAAGCTAAATATCTGTTTTTTGAAGTTGTTTATATATTTATTGTTTAATTAATTTAATAATAAAAAATTGCAAGGTATTTGCTTTTCATGTGTACCTTGCTACACACATGAACTTTGTTAAAAATATTTTGATAATAAATAAAAAAATGAGTCTTATGTATTTTAATTATTTATTGTTTATTTAGTGTTTTGATAATTAAAATTTAAAATATCTTGGTAATTTTAGTTTTGCCTTCACTTGTTGTCAAGACTCGAGATACAACTCTAATAAGAACCTAAGAGCATCTCCAAGAGGCTCGGTGTCTGCTTCTGTTTAGTAATTTTAAAGAGGTAAACTTAAAAATCAATTCCCTTTGCATCAAGCTATCTATTTCCCATATCTATAGTTTCTCTTGCCTGATCTATAAACCCTCGACAGACTCCAACTCTAACGGGCTTTGATTCTTGAGGCAGCCTTTGGAAGACAAAACTTCTCTCTCCGCAACATGCATGGTAGTGATGCCGATCAGGAAGAGATTTATCAGAACACAAACACCTTTTACTGGTAAGTCATTCCATTAATTTGTTTCTGATCATGTAATGCAATTCAGATAGACCTCATGTGATTGCTCAGCAATAATCATAAGCGACACAAAACTATGTGAATGGATCTTTCCATGCTAGCTTCTGTGATTCCATCTCCATCTCTCTCATTAGTTTGAAGAACTCTAGTCGGGTATCAAACAAAAAGTATGCCCTGTTGCCTCATTTATTGATGGTTTTTATTTTTTTGATATGGGAGATAAGTTTGGGTGTAGGGAGTTATGAAAGTAGGTATGCACCAATGTGATATACTAATGGCGGTGTGCTTGTGTCTTAGTTCATTTCTATTGTTTTTGGTCTAATGTCGATGCCATTTCGTGAATCATAACATATGTTTTTGAGATCATTATTATGCAACAATCAATTTTCTTTTCGTGTTATGATCCTGGTGATGATAATATATCGCTTGCTTTTTTATTTTGACAGTCAGTTTATGGCTTCTCCAGATGTGCAGAAGGTGGGTTTCATGGAGAAAGTTAAAGATTTCATCCATGATATTCGAGAAAAAATTGAAGACCCAATTGGGTTCGAAAAGCCAACTGTGGATGTTACTGCTATTCATCTACCTTTCATTATTCTTGAGAAAGTAGATATCATATTTGATGTTCTCATCAAAAACCCTAACCTTATTCCCATTCACTTAATGGACATCAACTATCTAATTGATAGAAATAGAAGGAAACTAGTTTTTGGGTTGATCCCTAATGCTGGAACAATCTCTACTCATGGCAAAGAAACTGTAAAAATTCCTCTCACTTTAATTTATGGTGATATCAAAAGCACATATGACGACATCAATCACGAGAATATCATTCCTTATCATGTTAAGGTGAATCTAATTATAGATTTCCTATTTTTAGAAGGCTTACTCTGCCACTTGAAAAAACAAGAGAGATACCCTTTCCTTATAAACTAGACATTGATGTTGAGAATATAAACTTCTGGACTATCTCTTTTTATGAAATTGTTGCTGTTCTTCACTTGAAAATGGAAAACAAGAATGATTTTGCATTTCATTAATATGCTGATGATATGACATTCATATTGAATTTAGATTTTATTTTTGAAAGATAGTTAAAGTTAGTTTATTTGATAGCTAAAATAGATAGCATTGTTGGAGTTACCATAAAAAAGTAGTTAGTTAAAATAGATAATATAATATTTTAATATATTTTGAGTAGTTATTTTAGGTTGCATTGTTGGAGATGCTCTTAGTCCTTTACAGTCTGCCTCTCTTTCTCGACACGGATACATCAAAACCTAATAGAAGAGTAAGCGAGGATTCCTTCATCCATGGGTTTCTTTTTGATATGAGGTATGCTTTCAACCCTATCTCTTAATCTATTATCTTAATGCATGAATGTGTTTGATTTTGCTGTTTGTTATTTCAAAATTCTTCTTCTACCCTAACAGTTACCATATATAGTATTTTCTATAGAAATTAAATAATAGATCTTTGTGTATGTATGATATCATGTATAGTGAAGTTATTACCACAATTATATAAATTTTAGTAGATCCTCCTTATGCACACAATAAATCTAGATGTTAGTGGTAAATCATTACAAGTATAATATTCATTAATCACCAAGGTATGCTTAGATTGCTTATATACAATGATGTGTATACATATGGCATGCATGTGTGATATAATAAATTCTCATTGTGTGGATGTTGATGTTGCACAGTAGGTATGCAGGCTTGATATCCATGTTTTTTCCACTTAGACAATCTTGTGGTTTTGGATGTTAATCACAAAATGGGTGTTGGTGTTTGAGGTGAGTAGTGTGTATATTACAATGTATTTAATATTTACATAATAATTTATGTAAATATGATGATCCCAAGATTAATAACACATAAATATATATAAGTGTATTTAACTATATGTATAACTATAAAAATAGTATACATAACTATATATAAATATAACAACATATATTTAATATACATACATACATTCATACACACACACACACACACACACACACACACACATATATATATATATATATATATATATGTATGTATGTATGTATTTGACAATATGCATATAAACGTATAACTATATATAAATGTATTTATCTACATCAATACCTATACATAACTATATGTCTAAATATATATAATTACATGAAAATCTATATATAACTACATCTACAATATGCATAACTACATTTATGACTATATGTATAACAATGTGTGCAATCACACATGTAACTATAAATATAATTAAAACTTATAACAACATATATATAACTATATGTTTAATTATATATGTATAACTATTTATAAATATTTATATAATTATATAAAACACTTTATATAACTATATTTAACTATATTTGTAACTATGTAAACTATTTTTATAACTATATTTATAACTATATATAACTATTTTTTTAACTATATAATAATTTATAACTATATGTATAATTCTATATAACTATATTTCTAACAAAATACACTATAAGTATAATAATATATAACTATATATAATTGTATTTTACTATATGTATAACTATAAAAATGTTATATATAACTATATTTTTAACTACATACATATTTATAACTATATGTATAATTAAATATAATTATATATAACTCTATTTATAACTAAATATACTATAGGTATAAGAACATATAATTATAAATAATTGTCTTTTACTATATGTATAACTATAAAAACATTATACATAACTATATTTAAATAAATAATTAACAACATATATTTAATATACATATTATATATAATGTTATGTATAATTATATATAACTCTATATATAATTATACATAAAGTTATATATAATTATATATAACTCTATTTAATATACGTTTTGCTTTGGTGTGATGATAAATATGTTCATCCAAGGGTGTTAGGTCTCAGGTTCGAGGTCCATAAGATAACTTTTCTAATTATTGGGGATAAAATTATTAATATATTGAATTATCTCTGACTCCATACTAAGCCGGAGCCTTGTGCAGTGCGAATTACCTTTATTTAGTTTTATTTGGTAAGTTTTTTACTTTTTTTTCAAAATAGAACTATGACCAGAAGGAATTAATTTCTTTGGTGCGTGGAAGCTCTTCATCATGGTCAATTGGATGCCATACTAGTAATCACATCTTTAGTCAGCTAAAAAGAAAATTGAGGAGTATTGCTCTATATCTAGTAAATGATTAGATTTTTGTCACCAGGTTATCGACTTATTTCCACCATTAGAGTACATGTTAATTCTATGCTATTGCAACATGATTAGGTTCATTTGTAATCTTGCTTTTGTTATCATCAAAAAAATACTTGTTGGTTAAGAAGGAAATTCTTTGCATAATCTTCCTCATTTGGAATATGGAAATATTCTTTGAACAATTCTCAGGGGGTGTTATTTTATTTTCTATGTAAAAAGAAATATCTTTAGCTTGATACTTGCATGAAACTAAGTATTACTTTTTATGAAGAATAATATACAATAGCCTTATGGTTAGTTGAACTAAAAGTTTATGGACATGTTTGACTCCCTCTATCAATGCCTTTTCCTCTCTTTTGGTTATAGGGGCTTGCATCTACCAATGCTTAGGGATCATAAGATTAGTTGAGGTGTTAATCTAGCTTGAGAACCCCACAGCTTAAACTAGGTAATACTTTTTATGATTCAAATGTATGACTAAATTATGTTTGATGTGTGAAAAACATCTTTATATTATTATTTGAAATGTCAAGTTTGTAAAAATAAACTATACAACATAAAAAAATGGGGAGAAAAGAAATAAAATATATATGTGAAAATAATGGTTAAGGGAGATGAAAATTGGCTTCACGAAAAGTGTCTTATATATCTTTAATAATCATGAATATATTTCAGAATGATTTATTCATAGCTACATGCTAGCTTATTATTATTATATACAAAAAATAAAATTAAAGTAGTTATCAATCTTTAAGTTTGTTATTAATACAAATATGAGCTCACATCATAATTTTTATTTTATGGTTTTTATTCATTCATTACAAATGGGTTAATATGAAAATCTCATGTTTATTAGATGTGTGTTTATACAAAAATAATAATTCATATTATTGTCTATTATTATTAATACCCAAAAATAATATTAATAGTCAAATAATCAAAAATGTCTTGAATCACTCAAAGAGAATAAAAGCAATTCCATATATATTTTCATATATTTGTGAATATAAATAGGACCACAACATACATCTTCTTAAGATAACCTATTAAAAAAATTACAATATTGATCACATTTTTAATATCAATCTTAAAGAATAAGAGAAACTATATTCTCATAATTTTCTTTATATCTAGTAGAGTTAACAATGGAAAACTCATCGAGAAATAATCACATAAACATAAGCTGGAATAAAATAATTTTTTCATTTAAATATATTACTTAAAAACTAAAAAAATATTTAAATCATTGAGGTATTCGAAACTTTTATAAAAAAAATATTTAAATATAAAAATATTCAATTCATTAATATATATAATAATAGTATCACCTACAGTAATATAACACAACTTTCCTCCGAGTTATATTTATAGAAAGAATATATTTAACACAAAAAAATCATAAAAATGCGAATCTTAAAGACTTTTCCAAATACATTTCATCATTTAAATCATTATGATTAAATGTATTATTAAAAATTAATTATTAATTAAATAAAACAAGAGTGAGATATAATCTATACTATAAGTATAAATACTTGTTGAGGCAAAAGTATAAAATAACAAGTTGAATAATTAGTAAGTCAAGACATAATTCTTGAGACATTGAGGTATAAATGCTTTTAATTCAAATTAAGATCAAAGATATATAGATATATAGATATAGATATATATATATATATATATATATATATATATATATATATATATATATATATTAAAATATAAAATTAATTCATTAGAATAAAAAAATATTATTAGTTTCGTACTTATTCAAAAAAGCATAATTAAGTAACAAATAAAAAATAAAATTATAATAATATTTCTTTTTATAAAAAAACACAATCATTACATAAAATAATAGTGGATTTAAATATATATGATTAAAATATTTTAAAATAAATTTTTTCTCTAATATCATCATTATTTTTATCTAGTATATTAGCAGTTAGAAAGTTTTTACTAACAAATGATTGATTTCATATTAAATAAATATGAAATCATCACAATTTACATGAATTTTTATATATAATAATTAATGTCAAACTCAACTTACTCATATTATTATAAATTATGGCTAAATGATATTTAAGATTAAGAAAATCATTAAAAAAAATTGGCCACAAAATTCCTAAGAAAACCAAAATGTGAGTTAACTTGAAAACAATATCATTAGCCTCACATAGATTGCCATGATGAAAAAAATCTTTAAAAAAATTATATCACTCAATTACTAATTTTTGGTAATGATGAATTATAGTTATGTTTTTTTGAATACTATAATGGCCTAGAAAGACATGAGATGACACAATTTATTTTCTTACTTTTAAAGAAACATTTGAACAAAATTTATGCCCCCTACAACACTAATGATAAATGATGTGATTAAATAATTGATAAGAAATACAATTTGAAAAAAAATAAAAGAAGATATCAATGTGATTATTTAATTTATAATCATAGTTGATTCATCCTAAAATGTCTTATAAAAAAAGTTTTCAAGTTATCTTAATTGAATATTTTTTATAATCTCTAAATTTTTAATATGAAAATAAAATGGCTGCATAAAATACAAGATAAATCAATTTATGTTTTTTCAAGAAAAATACAAATTCTCACAATGTATATTATATAATATTATAATTTTTAAAAAACTTTATTTCATATTCTTAGTGAATATCAATCATTTTTTAAAAATAATGTATAAATATATAAAAATTATTGTTTTCCTTATTAGATATGAATTATGTAATATTATAATACTTATTTATAAAAATAACAAAATAATAAAAGTCATCTTACATAATAATATTATATAATATTCTAGGTAATCTAGATAAAATATATTTTTATTAATATTCTCTTGGCATACAATAAAAATGCTAACATATTTTCTTATGTGTACCTCATTATTAATAAAAATAATCTATTTTATGCTTAATTTCTTAATTTTTAAATTTATCAAAACAAAAAAATTAAACTGATAGTGAATACAACAAGATTAATAAAAACCAAGCATCTAATTTATACTCTAATATGACAAAAATAGGGATAGACAACATGATTAATTCTTAGAAAAGTCATCCACAAAGTTATATAAATCCTACAAAAATATCTAAAAAAACATGGTTAACTCTGAAATTAAAAATAAGTTATTTAGCAGGATAACTCAAAATAATAAGATTAACAATAATGTTATATCTTATTATAGATCATATAATATTAGCATAAGCTAATATGGCATCAGCTACTATATAAAACGAGTTAAGAAAAATAGAAATTTACCACAAAAAAATTGTTACCTCACAGATCAACAATGCAAAAGTTAATAATTAAATTTGATAAAAAAATATTAAGAAATCTTAACCTTCTGAGAAGATGAAGAATGTGACAAACTTAAGAGAATGTTTTAAAAAACTACACTCAAGAAATTTATATTATTTGTTGGCACATTATAGGGTGAATTCTCAAAAAACCTAGTGGCATGCTCGACATTTTTTGATACTTATACCAATAGTAAAATTGAATTGTTAAGGAATACAATTCAAAGACTTTAAGTTAAGTGGAAAATAGAAAAGATAAAATAAATATACCAAAATAATAAAACGAACATTGATACTAATTTACTAAATAAGCATCATAGTAATATTATTAACTATTATAAAAATTAAAAACATTATAATGAGATAAAAACAAAATAATAAATAAATATATATAATGTATCATGTTAAAAATAGAGTGCACTCAAAAACTAAAGAATTAAAAGTATAAAAAAGTTTAAAAATAATTAATTGAAAAAGTATGATTAGTACCTGCTAACTTCAAATAGTCAAGATATTACTTAATTAATAATAATGATGATACGTTGTATTATTGTTAACTCATAACAAATATGTGATAGCCATAGAGGAAATTTAGAATGCTACTTTCTAGAGCATAATAGCGATTTAGTGGGAAAATTTTATGATGAACCTCATGTTGGACTAATTGTATGGTGATTAACCTCTAATAAATAACCAAACATAAGTTGTCGCTTAGAGAGAGCCAAATGTTTAAAAGTCCTCCATAGAATAAAAGCTAGGATGATGCTGAGGATGATCAATAACTATATGTTTAACTATATATATATATAATTATTTATAAATATTTGTATAACTATATAAATCTCTTTATAACTATATTTTATTATATTTGTAACTATGTAAACTAATTTTATAACTATATCCACAACTATATATAACTATTTTTTTAACATAATTATAATTTATAACTATATGTATAATTCTATATAACTATATTTCTAACAAAATATACTACATGTTTAATAATATATAACAATATTTAATTGTATTTTACTATATAAATATTTGTATAACTATGTAATACTCTATATAATTAAATATAACTATATTTTTAACTATGTATACATATATGTATTCATATAATTAAATCTATTTATTTGTTTTTAACTTTTATACATTTATCTATAACTACTTAAAACCACTTGTATGAATATAACTATACATAACTATATGTTTAACTATATATAACTCTATTTTTAACTATATATACTATAGGTATAAAAACATATAACTATAAAGAATTGTCTTTGAAAAAATGTATAACTATAAAAACTTTAAAATAAATATATTAAAATTCATAATTAATAACATATATTTACTAAATATTTTTATATATTAGTATAAAGAATTGTATTTTAGTATATCTATACCTATACATAACTATATGTATAAATATATGAAATTATATGAAAAAATATATATATCTACATGTATAAATATAAGCTAAACAATATGTGTATCTATATGTATAATCAAATGTAACAATATTTATAATTACATGTATAACAACATACAACAATATGTTTAATTATATGTGTATAACTATATATAAATATTTGTAAAACTAATAAAACTTTATATAATTAAATATAACTATATTTTTAAATATTATACATATATGTATACATATAAGTAAATCTATATATTTGTTTATAACTTTGTATATATTTATGTATAACTAAATATAACAACTTGTATGAATATATATATATATATATATATTTGTATAACTATATATATATTAACAACATATATTTATAATTTATGTAACAACTCGTATGAATATTTATGTAAAACTGAATGTTTAATTATATATAAATTTGTATGACTATATATATTAAATGTATAATAACATATAACTATAAATAATTCTATCTTACTATATGTATAACTATAAAAACATTATACATAACTATATTTAAAAATATAATTAACAACATATATTTAATATATATTTTTATATATTAGTATAAAAAAAGTATTTTAGTATATCTATACCTATATATAACTATATGTATAAATATATGAAATTATATTAAAAAATATATATACATACATGTATAAATATAAGTTTAACTATATGTGTAACTATATGTATAACCACATGTAACTATATGTATAACCACATGTAACTATATGTATAACCACATGTAACTATATTTATAATTCTATGTATAAAAACATACAACATATTGTTTAACTATATGTGTATAACTATATATAAATATTTTATAACTATAAAAAACTCTATATAAAAAAATATAACTTTATTTTTAATTATGTATGCATATATGTAAATCTATATAATTGTTCATAACTTCGTATAGATTTATGTATAACTACTTATAATTACTTGTATGCATATATCTATATATAACTATATGTTTAACTATATATAACTATTTATAACCACATATACTATATGTATACTAACATATAATTATAAATGGGATAATACTAATTTGTTGCACTAACTTGAAATTAAATGGTAAAAGATATAATATCAACAATATATAAGCACATAGCATGAGAGTGTTTGTCTTTCAGGTTCATATAAAACAAATAAGACTCATAACTATATGTGCTAGACTCTCCTACGAAACCTCATAGGAGAGTCTAGCACAAAATTCTCTACTAATTATGAGAATGATTTTGTATGAGAATTATTTCTTAACTGCATTTGATTTTTGTCTATGTGTAGCAAAAAATGATTAGATTTTTTTTGTAGGTTTCAAATTTTTTTATTCTGGTTTTGTTCTTTGCTTTGCTGGTTAACCTAGCTAATAATATATCTTTACAGGACACATGATGTGAGATTCACGAAAAAATTCTGATTCAAAGCATTCAGACATTTCCACGGTCCTTCCAATGCATGGGTCTCATATTTATCGATTTCAGCTTGATCAAAAGGAAGCCTAGCTTCTATTATCTTCATTAATCCTAAAAAATTTTATTTTTGCACTCATTTTCTCTCTAAACATCATTGCTTGACATCATTTAGATTTTTGTTGAATTTCTTTGACTATTAACTTTAATTTGTGTTTGTTCATATTTATAATAACTATTTTTATATATCTGTGAATGTGTTTGAGTGTCCCTGAATTTTTTGGGTAGAGTTTTAGTCTATTATAGGAATGTAAAAGGCTTGGTTGGTTTTTCATGGCGCTGGGGACAACACCATAGCTTCTTAAACTGTGAGATGAACCAAAAAATTAATTCCACGCATACACAGGTTTGTTCATGACACTCTTATTTTGTGTAAATCTTATTTGTCGTAGTTCAGATCTGTGACTGCTTATTATCAGTTATTTGTTTGTAAATGTAGTATGTTATGCTCCATGTGCAGGTGTAACAATATTCTTTATTTGCGTGGTGTAACAAAGAAAAAAGAATTAGTAATGCTTACAATGCCTGAGATCCATATATGCAAGTTTTTTATGTCCTAGATTATTTTCTTTTGTTGTCTTTGATGGTAAGTGTATTTGCATGAAAGTAAAAGTGTGTGTATCATCTAAGACTATTGCTTATATATACGTACATATAATACTATAGTATATACATGCAAATATACTTGGTATAAATGTATATATATACTAAGTATATATCTATGTATATATTGACTATATAAGTAGGTATATACTAAGTATATATGTTCATACATACTGAGTATATTTGCACGTATATAATCAGTATGTACATACATATATACTATAGTAAATACGTATGTATATACTAGGTATATAAGTACTTTTATACTATAGTATATACGTATGTATATACTCGGTATATACGTATGTTTTTACTATAGTATATAGTATGTATATACTCAGAATATATGTACTTTTATACTGTAGTATATATGTATGTATATACCAAGTATATACATATGTGGGTACATTAATTTATTCGTAGACATTCATATATTTTCATACACACACTCACCCATTTACACACAGACATAGTTTTTAAGATATATTTACTCGGGCTGGTCTGGTCATCATCGTGCATTGCTTATTGATGCAGGTAATAAAAGTCATGGATCTTAGACTTTCCCTAAAGTTGTGGGATGAAGATATTTCTGGTCCAGGCTAGCCTAGGTAGATAAAGGTTGGTGTTAAAAATCTTAGTAATTGTGTTAATTTGCAAATATCACATGGTACAAAGTGAACGTATGAGTAAATACGTTTTTTTACTCTAGGTTCTGCAATGATTAGTTCTAATTGTACTAGGTCATAGGATGATGATGATGATGATGATGCTCGTGTAGTGTCATGTATTTTTGGTATAGGTGGAATATCAGGTCCTATTTTGGAAGAAGTAGCTCACTGCCTCGTCAAAAACTCACTCAATCTGAAAATGAGTGGTTGGCAGAGAAGTTCCTCTGTCGAGCATCATCACCTTCTTGACTTTTATTATCAGCAGTAGTAGTGGTGGCAACGATGGTGGCAGTGGCGGCAACGGCGGTGGCAGTGGTGGCGGCAGCATCGACGGCAATAGCAGCGAGAGTGGTGGCAGCGGCGGCAATAGTGGCAGCAGCAGCGACAGTGACGATAGTGGCAAGAGTGGCAACGACAGCAGCAGCAATAGCAACACAACAAATACGGTATATTTGTACATATAATTTTGTAGTATTTTATGTACATATATACTGAGTATATATCTACATAGTATATATGTACACATAATACTGTAGTTTTTATGTACATATACTACAGTAATATATGAACGAGTGAAATGCTAGTATATATGTACATATATACTATAGTATTATATATTTATCAAAACATAATTTTTATTTATTTATTTTGATTTGATTTAGTGGTTTACATTTCTTCTATATATGATACCACATTATTCACCATACAAAGCTTGTATAAGTGAAGGTTTTCACTAGACATGATGTACCCTAACTCGGAGAGCTTTGTCGCGGCAGAAAGATAATGATCAGAGGAATAGAGGAAGATAAAACAACATCAATGTATGGATATATTATACTTTATGCACTATCGGGAGATATAGTGCTGAATACGATGTAATAAAATTTTGTTATTTTGTTATTTTAATAATGTAAAATATTGTATTTGAATAAGTTATTGAATGATTTTATTTTTTGTTAATTATAAATTATTATTTTTAGTTTTTGTTTTTATTCAATTTAATATAAAAATATAAAATTATTTAATTAAAATTATTATAAAAAATTAAATTATGAAAATAATTTTGAAATTAAAATAGCTAGGGAATTTTCCCTTTCTAATTTAGCAAGGGAATTTTCCCTAGCTGATTTAGCTAGAAATATCTTTATTTTAGCAAATGATTTTTTTTCGTCGCTAAATTAATTTTGCTAGGGACTATTTCCATCGCTAATATTTAGCGACGAGTACTTTAGATTGGGATAGCATCAGTCGTTATATCCGTTTAGTGATGGAAACTACATTTAGCTTGCTAATTTAGGTAGGGAAAATATCTTTTTTAGCTAGAGATTTTTCGTTGCTAAATTATTTGCTAGAGACACTTTCCCTCGTCATATCCCGTTTAATGATGGTAAAATGGACATTTAGCTAGGGAATTGTCCTTAGCTATATGAGATTTTTCTTGTAGTGTATAGATAAAGAAATAAATAGATAGATAGACAAATGGACATATAAATACATAGAGAGATAGATAAACAAATAGAAAAAAATAGATAGACGCATAAATAATAAATAGATAGAGAGGGAGAGAGAAATAGATAGATAGATAGATTAATTGATAGATAGATAAATATATAGATAGATAAATAGATAGAAAGATAGATTGATTTAAAGATAAATAGACATATAGATATACAGATAAATAGATAGATAGATATATATATATATATATATATATATAGATATACAGATAGATAGATACATTTATAAATAGATAGATAGACAAATAGATAGACATAAAGATAACTAGTCAGATAAGAATATAGAAAGTAAAATATATAGATAGTTAGATAGACAAATAGATAGACAAATAGATAGATTGATTAATAAAATGATAGATAGAGAAATAGATAGACAAATAGACAGATGGATAGACAAATAGATACACAAATAAAAATTAAATAGATAGATAGATAAATAGTAAGATACATAGTTAGATAGATAGATAGATAGACAAATAAATAAATATACAGATAGATAGATAGATATGCAAATAGATAGACAAAAAAATTGATAGATAGATAGATAGATAAATAAATAAAAAGGTACACATATAGATAGAAATAAAGGTAGATAGATTGACAACAGTTAAATAGAAAGATAGATATTGAGATAGATAAGATCATAAATAGACTGATTGATTGATTGATAGATAGATATATAGATAGATAGATAGATATACAGATAGAATGATTGATAAATAGTTTGATGTATTGATAAACAGATAGATACACAAATAGATAGATAGGTAGGCAGATAGATTGTTTGATTGATTGATAGAAAGACAAATAGTTAGATAGATAAATTGACAGATAGATATATAGATAGATAGATAGATAATTTGATAGATACAAATATTCATATATAGACAGATATATAGAAAAATAGATAGATAGTTAGATAGACAGATATATAATTGGATAGATAGATTGATAGATTGATAGATAGATAGTCTAATAGATAAACAGATAGATAGGTAGATAAATAGATAGAAAAATAGATAGATAGATAAATAAATAGATCGGCATATTAAAGACATATAGTTAGACAAATAAATTTATAGATAGATAAGCAGATAGATAGACAAATAGATAGACTGATAGATAGAAAAATGGATAGACTAATAGATAGAAAAATAGATGGATTGATAGATATATAAATAGAGATGTAAACAAAATAATTATACAGATATATAGACAGACAGATATATATATATACATAGATATATAGATAGATAGATAAATAAATAAATAGATAGAAAGATAGATAGATTGTTAGACAGAAAGAATGACTAATAGATAAGTAGGTAGATTGATAGATAGATACATAGAAAGAAAGTTAGATAGATAGATAAATATGCATATAGATAGATAGATAAATAGACAAATAACTTGAAATGTAGATAGACATATAGATAGATAGTTAGAAAAAAAGTTAGACTTATAAATAAACATATAGATAGACATATAGATAGATACATAGATAGAGAAATAGATATCTAGATGAAAGATTGACATATACAAAAATATAATTTGATAGATAGTTAGATATATAGATAGATAGATCAAAAGATATATAGATAGACAAATCGATATAGATTGATAGATCGATCGATAAACATATAAATAGATAGATAGGCAAATAAATAGAAAGATAGACAGATAGATTAATAGAAAAATAGACAAATAGATAGATATTTACATAGATAGATAGACAGGTATATAGATAGGTAGACATTAGATAGATAGAATAATAGAAGGGTAGACAGATAGATATATAAAAAGATAGATAGATAAACAGATAGTCATACTAGTATACACACAGATAGATAGACTGAGAAATAAATCAATAAATATACAGATAGATAGTCATATAGATAGACATATAGACAAAAAGATAGATAGATAGATACATACATAGGTAGAAAGATTGACAGAGATATAGATAGACAAATATACATGTAGATTGACAAAAAGATAAATAGACAAATAGATAAATAAATAAATAGACAGAAAGAAAGACAAACAAATTAACAAAAGAGTGATAGACAAAAAGACATAAAAATAGATAGAAAGACACAGATATATATATATATATATATATATATATATATATATATATATATATATATATATATATATATATATATATATTGATAGATAGATATACAAACAGTTAAAAAGAGAGATAGAAAGTCATATAGAAAGTGTGATAGATAGACAATTAGAAAGAATGATAGAAAGAAAGGAAGATAGATTGATAGATATAAAGATAAACATATAAATAGATAGTTAGTTAGATAAAAAAATATATGTATAGATCGATAGAGATAGATAAATAGATAGATCTACGAAGATAAAAAGATATAGTTAGACTAATAGATAGATGAATGATTGATTAATTAATTGACAGACAGATAATAGATAGATAGATGGATTGATAGATACATAGTTAGATAGTTATATAGATAGATACATAGAAATATAGATAGATAGATAGATAAATAGTTAGATAGATATATTGAGAGATAGATAGACACATAGTTAGAAAAATATATAGCTAGATAGAAAGAATGATAGTTAGAAGGATTGATTGATTAACAGATAGTTAGATAGACAAATAAAAAAATTGATAAATTAAAAGACAAATAGATAGATAGATCTATAGATTGATAGAAAGAAAAAAGGAAGAAAAAAGATAGATATATAGATAAATAAAGAGATAGATATATACATAGATAGATTAATAGATAAATAGTCAGACAGATAGATACCTAAATAGATAGATAGAAAGATAGATAGATATATAGAGAAAAAGATATGAGAGAGATAGATTGATAGAAAAATAGACATATAGAGAGAGATATATATATAAACAAAGAGGTAGACATACAAATATACACACATAAAGATAAAAAGATAAATAGATAGTCATAGAGATAGACAGACAGACAAAATGACAAATACATAGATCAATAGATAGATAGACAAAAGGCATATAGATAGATAGAAAGATTGAAATAGATATAGCCAGGCAAATAGACATGTAGATAGACAAAAAGATAGATAGACAGGTAGATAGACAAATAAAAAAAGATAAAGATAAATTGGCAAAAAAGAGATAAACAGATAGATATACAAAAAGTGAGATCGATAAACAGATAGATAGACTTTTAGATAGATAGGTAGACTAATAGATAGAAAGACAGATAGAAAGACATATAAAAGAAGGATAGGCATACAATTAGAAAGATAGAAAAAAAGATAAAAAGACAAATACATAGACAAAAAGATATACGTATCGATAGATAGATAGACATAAAGATAGATGTATATATAGATAGATCGATGAATATCGAAACATATAGAAAGTCTAATAAAAAGATGGATGATTAATTGATATATAGATTGATAGATAGATAGATAGATAGAAAAATGGATAAATAGGCAGATAGATAGACAGATAGATAGATAGGCTGATAGATAGATAGATATATAGGCAGATATTAGATAGACAAAAACACTCAAAGATAGTTAAATAGATAATATGTTGATAGAGAGATTGATAGACGGATTAATATACAAAACATAGATAGATAGATAGATAGATTGGTAGATAGATAGATAAACATATAGATAAATAGAAAAATAGCCAATTAGATTGATAGATAGATAGATATATTTCTAGACAAATAGATACTCAAATAGATAGATAGTTTGATAGAAAAATAAATACACAAATAGATAGAATAATAGATAAATAGATAGATTAACATATAGATAGACAAATAGATAGACAAATAGATAGACATAGAGAAAGATAGATAGATAATAGAATGATATTAACAAATATATAGATAGATAGATAGATGGATAAACAAATATATTGATAGTTAGATAGACAGAAAGATAGATAGATAGTTTGATAAATAGATAGATATACTAATAGATTTAAAGATAAATAGATAGACATATAGATAAATCAATCGATTGACAGATAAATAGACAGAAAAAAATATAGATAGAAAAATAGTTACTGAGATAAATAGATAGATTGCTATATAAATAGATAAATAGATAGAGAGAGAGAGACAAAAAGATAGGCAGACACAAACAAACAAATAAATAGACAAATAGACACAATGATTGATAAACAGATAGATAGACAAATAGATAGACATAATAATAGATTGAATGATAGATAGAGACAAAGATAGATAGGCAGACAAATAGATAGATATATAGATAGATAAATAGATAGATAGATAGAAAAACATATATAAAGATAGATAGAATGACATATAGAAAGATAGATTGCCAGACAAATATATAGATAGATTGATAAATTAATATATAGATGAATATATAGATAGATAGATAAATAATTAGATGATTAGATAGATAGATATATATATATAAAGATATAAATATATAGACGAAAAGATAAAAAGATAAATAAATGTATATATTAATAGATAGATTTACGGATATATTGATAGAGAAATAAACATATAGATAGATAGATATATATATATATATATATGAGATAGATAGATAAATATATAGATAGATAGATAGATCGATAAATATATTTATAGAGAGATTGATAGATAAATTTATAGATAGATTGATAGAAGATTGATAAATATATTGATATATAGAGAGAGATAAATTGTTAGATAGATAGATTGACAGATTAATATACAGATAGATAAATATATAGATAAATAAATATATAGATAGATAGATTATTATAAAATAAATAGAAATATAGATAGGTAGATCGATTGATAGATCAATATGTAGTTAAAGAGATAGATAAATAGATAGACATATAATTAGATAGATACATTGTTTGACAGATAGATAGATAGAAATATAGATAGATAGAAATATAGATAGATATCAAAATATATAGACATATAGATAGACTGATACATAAATAGTTAGATAGACAAATAGATATATAGAAAAATAGACAGATAAATAGATAGATATACATAAAGATACATTAATAGATATATAAATAGCTAGATAGATAGATAGAAAGATAGAAAGATACATAGATACATAGATAGACAGTAAGATAGATATAGAGGTGTCAAACGGGACGGGCCGGCCCGGCCCAGCACGAGGCACGGCACGGTTCGGCCGTGCCTGGGCCGGCCCGGCACGATAAAAAAACGTGCCCGGGCCCGTGCCGGGCCGTGCCGGCATGGCACGCCGGCCCGCGTGCCTGCGTCGTGAGTCGTGAGTCGCGACTCACTGAGTCGTGACTCGTGACCCAACCGGGCTCCGCCCCCGGTAAAAAGACCGCGGGTCGGGTCCAAACAGACCCGACCCGCCTCGCCCCGTCTGCCCTGCCTTGTCGTGCGCCCGTGCCCGAGCGGGCCGGCACGGCACGGCACGGCCTTGCCGTGCCCACGGGCCGTGCCGTGCTGGGCCGGCCCGTTTGACACCTCTAGATAGATACATAGATAGGCAGATAGATAAATAGATTTATATATAGACAGACAAATATATATATATATATATATATATATATATATATAAGATTCATAGATAGATTGATTGATATAGATAGACAGATAGATCGATAGATAGATAGATACATGGATAGATTTATAGATAGATAGACATATAGATAGATATATATATATATATATATATATACCGGTGGATAAAAATTTAGATAGACAGATAAATAGTTAGATAGATAGATAGACACATTGATAGATAGACAAATAAAAAAAATGATAGAAAGACAGATAGATATATAGATAGGTAGACAAACATATAGACAAATAGTTAGATAGACAAGTAGACAAATAGATAGTTAGTAAGATAGTAAGATAGATAGATAGACAGATAGATATATTTATATATAGATAAATAAATAGATAGATAGATAGATGTATAGATAAATAGATAGACATATAGACTGATAGAAAGATAAATAGATAGAATGATAGACAGATATAAAATTAGATAGACATAAAGATTGGTAAACATATATACAGACAGATACACAGACATATAAATAGTTAGATTGAAATATAGATAGAAAGATATACATGCAAATAGAAAGTAAGATAAAAAGATAAATAGACATCCATATAGACAAATAGAAAGATAGATATATAGACATATAGATAGAATATTGATAGATAGAAATGATAAATAGATAGATAGACATATAGTCAGACAGATAGACAAATAGATCGATAGATATACAGACATATAGTTAGATAGATAGTTAGTTAGTTAGTTAGATAGAAAGATAGACATATATATAAATAGATAGATTGAGAGATAGACAAATAGATTAGATAGATAAAGAGATAGATATATGGATAGATAGCTATATAAAAAGACACATATATAGACATATAGGTAGATAGATAGATAGATAGAGAGATAAATAGGTTAATAGATTGATAGATATATAGATTGTTAGATAGATAAAAAGATAAATAGATAGGCAAATAAATAAAAAATTGATAAACACATAGACAATCAAATAGATAGACATATAAAAAGTCATATAGAAAGGCAGATAGATAGATAGATAGATAAACAAATATATAGATGGATTGATAAATATACAGAAAGATTGATAGATAGATAGATAAATTAAAGGTTGAATAGAGGGATAGATCCACGGATTGATAGATAGATAAATTAATAGATAAATAGATGAATATATAAATGGATATGTAGGTGAATAAATAGTAGGATAGATATATGGATAGATATATGATTAGATGGATGGATAGATAAAATAATAAATAGACGGATAGATCGATGGATGGATAGAAAGATAGATTTACGGATAGATAGATAGATATATAAATTGATAAATAGATGGAAAGAAAGATGGGTAGATAGTTAGATAGATAGATAAATAGATTTATAGATATATTAACAGATAGATAGACAAATAGATAGATAGATAGAAATATAGATAGATAGATATATAGACAGACATATAGATAGATAGATAACTAAACATATATATAGACAAATAGATTGATGGATAGAATAACATATAGATAGACAAATAGATAGATAGACAGATATATAGATAGACAGATATATAGATAGACAGATATATAGATAGATAGATAGACAGATAGATAGACATATATATATATATATAGACATTTATATAGATAATTAGAAAAAAGATAAACAGATAGATAGACATATAAATATTTATATAGATAAATAGATAAATTGAAAGACAAATAGTTAGATAGAAAAAATGTAGATAAATAAATAAATAGATAGATTTATTGTATAATTGAAAGATAGATTGATAGACAGCTTGATAGACAAATTGATAGGAAAATACACAATAGATAGATAGACATATATATCGATATACAAATAGATAGATAGATAAATAGATAAATATATTTGAAAATATATAGATATATACAAATATCGACTATTTGATAGAAATATAAATAGATAGATAGATAGACATATAGACATATAGATAGATCTTCAATATATAGATAGATATATAGATAGATAGATAGATAGATAGACAGATAGATAGATAGACAAATAAATATATAGACACATAGATATATAGTGAGATAGACATATAGACAGATAGAAAGATAACTAGATTATCATATATACAGATAGATAGATATATTACAAATAGATAGATATATAGATAGACATGTAGATAAATTGATAAATACATAAATGGATAAATAGATAGATTGATAGTTAGATTATTAAACAGATAGATAGATAGATAGTTTGATTGATAAATAAATAGTTAGATAGATAGATAGATAGGTAGATAGACATATAGATAGATCACAAATATAAAGGTTGACATATAGATAGATAGATAGAAAGATAGACAAACAGATAGATACATAAATAGATACATAGACATATAGAGAGATATACATATAGACTAATACATAAATAGCTAAATAAACATATAGACAGATAGATAAATAGAAAAATAGAAAGATAAATAGACAAAGTGATAGATAGATAGATTTATACATTGATTGACAAATATATTGATAGATATAGAAATAGATAGGGAGATAGATAGACAAATAGATAAATAGATAGATAGATAGACTGGGAGAGAGATAGATAAATATATACATAGACAAATATACACATAGACACATAGATAAATAAATAGATAGACAAGTAGATAGATACAAAGATATAAGACATATAGAAGAAAAGATAAAGAACTAGATAGACAGATAGACATACAGACAGATAGATAGATAGATAGATATACATATAGATAGATAGGAAAATAGAGAGATACACAATTAGATAGATAGATTGGTAAATAAAGATATAGACAAATATGCAAATAGATAGTTAGACATATAGAAAGATAGTTAGTTAAAAAGTTATATTAATTGATTGATAGATAGATAGATAGATAGATAGATAGATAATAGATACTAGATATATATATGGCTCGATATATAGATAGATTGATAAAAAACTATATAGATTAATAGATAGACAGATAGGCAGATATATGGATAGATAGATAGATTGATTGATTGATGGATAGATAATTAGATATATAGTTAAAAAGGTAGATAGATATAGAGATAAATAGATAAATAGACAGTTAGATAGATATAGAGATAGACAAGTAGATAGATACATAGATAGACATATTAATGAAAGGCAAATAGATATAGAGACATATTGGTAGATAGTCT